>BLSH010277625.1:5317377-5337521 GCA_018402905.1 Glandirana rugosa
CCTTCCCCCCCCCCCCCCCCCCCTTCCCTGGGATTTCCATAAAGTATTATAAGTTTGGATAAATCTTGTAGACTACCTAGGTATATTTTCGGGCTTACTAGGGTACCTAAATCCTCTTTGCTCTTATGTGTCAAACATACTATGCCCTAAACCTAGGAGTTCATGCTCAAGACTTCCTGTTAGGGCTAGTTTACACTTGCTCCGGCTTCAACGCTCATTAAAGCTCATACAGCTTCAACAAGCTTTTATGTGTTTTTGAGGCTTCAACAAGGCTTTGACGAAGCTTCAGTGATGCACTTTTGAAGCCTTGTTGAAGCTTGGCGGATGCCCTGTGTGTTTGTTGATATCTTACACCTACAATTTCTCCAAAGCAAAGCTAAAGCTGAATTACAGCCTCTGAAAAGCCGCAGGTGCTACAAGTGCGCTTCAAACAAGCCTCCTCATAGACTTCTATGGAGGCATTAGAGAGGCTTTGACGCCTGGCTAACGCTACATGGGGTATAATTTTTGACGCAATGCTGAAGAGCAGCAAAGCCAAAGCAAGGTGTAAACAGGGCTGTAAGCTAACCATTTTATTTAGTGACATGGGCTTTGACTGGCGTTAATGGAGCTTTAACAATGCCTTTCATCAGCAGCAAACTGTCTCTAACCAGTTGTACCGGGGCTACTGAGGGTATTAGATAGCCAGTTTTGCTATATAAGATCAAACTTTTGAGATGCATTTGCGGTGACGGTAAGCCAGCTGTTCTCTGAGGAGGGTGTTGTTGACACAGTGTATCCATTGGGCTTTAGTAGGCGAGGAATGCGATATCCATAATCTTGCTATCAACTTCCTGGCTAGATATAGCAGTCTTGTGATCATATAGTATATGCCTCTAGGGAACATCTCATCTATAGCTCCCAACAGGCACACTAGTGGGGTAAAGGGGATAGCTACTTCAGTAATGGTTTGAATTACATCAGCCCAATATCTTGCCAGTTTGGGACATCTCCAGGTCATATGTATAAAGTCACCTGTGTGAGCTACACACTTTGGGCAGAGAGGAGTGTCTCTCCTGCCCAAACAAACAGTTTGGCCGGAGTACGATATGACCTATGGAGGATGAAGAGTTGAGAAAGTTTTTGCGAGGCAGAAACTGAGACTACTGGGAGGGATTCTAATGCCATAATGCCATGTCCCACTGCTCATTGTCTATATCTATGTCTGTGACCCATGAAGACCTGCATTTAAGTAAGGAGGGATTTTGGATGGCCGACATAAGGACAGAGTACATGTGGGGAAATTAGACCCTTACGAGAAGTGGCCCATGTAAGATTTTGTATCGTGGGGGAGGAGGCTATAGTGAGGGGTGTCACTTGGGCTTGCAAGGCATGCCGAAGCTGGAGGTATTGATAAAATTGGCCATTAGTGACCATGAATTAATTACGCAACTGTTCAAACGTTTTTAAGGTGCCATTGGAGTACAGTTGATGGAGGAACTGTATCCCATATTTCTTCCATAAGGAGAACCCATGTAGCTTATTAACTTCTGCAAAATTGGGATTGTGCCATAGTAGAGTAAACTCCATTATACCAGAAATAGACAGTGCCTGTCTGTTTAGTGGTTTTCCACACTGTTTTAAGCAAGTCCCCTGTAGGTGAAGAGTGAGGTATGCCCGGGAAGTCCATTTACAAGTGTGATATGGCCAGGAGCTCTGGGATAGTCCACGACACCAACCAAACAGCTGGATCCAACTTATCCTCAGCACCCCCAGCCCACATACTGTTGCAGCTGGGAGGCCAGGAAATACATCTTGGGGTGAGGGACCACCAGACCACCCGATCCTTACCATATTGGAGGGTATTTAGACTTATACGGGCCTGCCCCCTTCTCCATATAAGATCCTGAAATTGGGAATCTATACGTTTAAACCATTTGCTCGAAATCCAAATGGGTGTATAATGAAAAATATATAATAGCTGCGGGGCCCACACCATATTTATAAGGTTTACACAACCTATCACCGATAGCGGCAGTTTGTACCAGCTATTACCTTTTGAGTTTTTGTTTATTTAATAGGGGAGCTAAGTTAAGTGGCAGATGGGCTGCTGGATCTTTAGACACCACTACCCCCAGGTACTTAAAGGAGTCCACTATGGCAATTTGTGCTGCCCTGTCTGGGAGAGGTGTCACAAGTGGGTCTAGTGGCATAAGCACCGATTTGGACCAGTTGATGGCAAATCCTGAGATACTGCCGAAGTCTGAAATGAGTTTCATGACTGTGGTTAACGAATCCCCCCGTGTCACCCATTTATAGTACTGCGTCATCTGTATAAAGGGACACCTTATCTTCTGTGGGGCCTCTGTGGAATCCAACTATAAATGGGTGATTACAAATGAGCATTACCAGAGGCTCCACTGCCATCGCAAACAGCAGCGGCGACAGCGGACACCCCTGCTGAGTGCCTTTATGTAAGGAAAAAGAGGAGGAAAGGGCATTATTTATTCTTAATCTAGCGCTTGGAGCCGAGTAAAGGACTCTAATCCAATTAATATACCTGTCCCCTATGCCAAACCTAGACAGAATATCCAGGAGGTAAGGCCATTCAGCACTATCAAATGCTTTTGCCGCGTCTAAGGATAAGATGGCCCTACCTCCAGGATTATCTGCAGGAATCTGCACTGAGGTGTTAACTTGGATGTGCCCCTGTCTTGTATCTGGCATCTCCTGGTATAGATGGGGCTATATTTTATGCCCCTATGCCCGAGTGCTTGCAGATGTCTGTGAAGGAGTGGCAGTGTTGTTGCATGTTTTGTAATCCCAGAATAGGAATATCTGGGGATTCTCAAAGTGTAATTACTGGGTTTTTGGCTCACAGCCAGGGTCAGGTCACGGTCCCTATAGTTTAGACAGCGCACCAGGAAAGGCCTTTGTGGTGCCCTCGGTAATACTGGGGGTTTGGCAGGCATAAATTGTGCTCTTTATCATGACAGTCAGAGGCAGGTTGTTTAGAAATTTTTCTGTAAAGTTGGCCAGGTTCAGACACTGCCTTTTTTGGCATTTCCATAATACTGCATTATTAGGCAGTTCTTTTTGTGTTGATGAAATGGAGTTTCTGAATCTCTGCAGTGTGTGCAGAAGACAATCAGGCCTTATGGATAATCTATTTTCAAGGTTAAAATGGCTCCTCTAGCGCTTGCCTCTATCCTCCACAGGAGAGGAGGCCTGTGTGCTGACAGACGTCTTAGACTGAAGAGGCCATATTGGATATATAACCAGATTCTGCTAAGTGCAGAAGCTGTGACATAAGGTTGTAGGGGAGGTGATTTGGCTTATGGTGATGCAACACTTAGCTCCAGGAGAGGCTTTCTAGTAGTCGGGACTCCAAACAGATTGTGCAGAAAATTTATATTTGTATCGGGATAATGTTAGGGATGCTGATTAATGAAGCCCACCTAAGGCTGGCCATAGACATAGCTGCTGCCAGTGATCGTAGGACAAAAAACCCAACAGGCTGGTTATACTGAAATTGATTGATAAAGCGACTTTAGTACAACCAGCCTGCTCATAGATGGATTGAAATTTGGCTGTTTCCTGCTGAACCAGACAAACTTCAATCCCTCTGACAGGCTTTACATTACGTTCTATCATTTTGGTATTTTTGGCCACAACCTCTTCACAGCTATTTTTCAGAAGGAATTCAATGCAAAAGGTAAATTTTTTGGGGTAGTGCCTAAAAGGATGTTTGTCTTTTTTTGCAGGTAAAAAAATGTGCATTTACCATTTTTGTTTTGGGAGCCTGGAAAGCATTTCACCAGCGATCAGCAGATAGCTGATCCCATGCAGGTATCCTGTAGACTGTCAGTGTAAGCAGTCTGCCCGTAGGGGCGGGCAGTTTTACACTGACAGGAAGAATCCATAAACTACCAAAGTGCAAGGTAGTTCATTGAAAACTACAAGTTGACAGCCACAAAGGTTTTCGGTACTTGTAGTTCTTTGATTCACAGGGATCTGTGAATCAGTGATGCAGCTGTGTGGGCGGAGCATTCTCTTTGAATTGTGGCAGCGAGTGCGGGGATAAGATCCATGGCTTGCTGCAGCGAGGGGGGGGTCGAGGGGAGAAGGGTCTGATGCTAAACATGTTACATGTTACACCCTAAATATGGGTATAACATGTTTAGGGAGGTGAACTTTAAGCACAGTTAAAGCTTATGACAAGATGAGGAAAAAAAAACACTACATCTCTGCAATACATGACCATGTTCCCTGTTGTACCTTTTTTTTTAAAAAATCTTTATTTTGATCAGATAGTGCATGTCAACATAAACTACAAGTAACATACAACACTTGAGTTGGTGCATATGAGAAAAAAAAAATCACATGAGCATTTTCAGGAAGGACCAAAGGACAAAACATATAAGAGGGGACCCAATTTTAACACACATCTGTAGATATGTGTGCTAAGAAATTGATATGTGCAATAGCTATCGGATCTTTAGTATAAAACAATAACTTCCATATATAAGTGGTCGTAACAAAAGGGGTGATCTGAGGGGCTAACTGTTTTGCCATCAATATAATGAATCCTGTAATGAAGGAAACTGAGGATAAATAAAATAAGGGATGGGGAAATCACCAAGTGAAGAACATGCTGCAAGTACAGAAAAATACAGGCAGAGCGCACAGGAAGTTATTAGCTTAGAGGATTTAAGGAAAAAATCAACAGGTACTTTTTTTTTCACTTATCAAGCAGATAGAACAAAAAACTTTCAATCATATGTTTAGTAGACCGAAAAGGAGAAAATAAGAAGTTAATTTTTAAGGTTCACATATTTTTTAATCATTTTTACATATTCACTAAAAGATACCAGATATTAGTTTATAGTTCAGGTGCCCTTTTAAAAGTGAGCTCATTCTGTTCTGAATTGCATGTACCCAGACTCCTCTTCACCCTTGATGTATGGTAGATTGTTTGGATTAGATGTTTTGTTTTTTGTTTTTTTTGGCTTTTTCCTATTACTAACATGTCTGTTTACTGTTTCTCTGGCAGTGTGTTTAGTCCCCTTAAGGCTCCATGCACAGCAGCTAAAAAAACACTGTAAAAATCACTGAAAAAACGCTGGTAATAGCTTTTTTTGTAGTATCGTTTTAAGAGCGTTTAGAAGCATTAGCATTTTATTGGGTGTTTTTTGCAGTAAAAGGGAAAAAAAAAGCTCATGCTATTAGGAGTGTTTAGGAGCGTTTCTGCTGGAAAACTCTACAAAAACATTTTTTTCTGCTCCTAGTCGTTGAAGCTCAAAAAATGTTAATTGCCTAAAGTAGTGTGCATGGACACAATGTATAACATTATTTAGCTTCTAGGAGCAGAAAAAATGCTAATAACAGCTTCTAGGAGCTTAACCGCTTGCCGACCGTCTCGTGTACATTAACTGCTGCAGAATGGCAGTGTAGCGACGAATCGCCGTATATAAACAGCGATTCGCGCAGGCGCAGCTCTCGTGCACGCTGCGTGAGTGTGGCCGAGAGTTGGGCGGACTCCATGTCTGGCGGCGACCTGCGATCACCTACTACAGAGGAAGAACATGGAACCGCTGATGTTAAAAAATCTATTGATCCCTGTCGTCAGGATCAGTTAGATCTGTCATGCCCCTGCCAGCCCAGCCCCCACACAGAACACAGTGAGGGAACACATTTAACCCCTTGATCGCTCCCTTAGTGTTAACCCCTTCCCAGCCAGTGACATTTATACAGTAATCGGTGGCTATTTTTTAGATCTGAAAGCTGTATAAATGTCAGTGGTCCCAAAAGTGTCCAAAGTGTCTGATCTGTCCATCGCAATATCGCAGTCCCGATAAAAATCGCAGATCGCTGCCATTACTATTATAAAAAATAAAAACTGCATAAATCAATTGTTTGTAGACACGATAACTTTTACGCAAACTAATCAATAAACGCATATTGCAATTTTATTTACCAAAAATATGTAGAATACATTTTGGCCTAAACTGATGAATTTTTTTTTTTTTTTTTTGATCTGCATTATAGCAGAAAGTAAAAAATATTATTTTTTTCAAAATTGTCGCCCTTTTTTTTAATAAAAACTGCAGAGGTGATCAAATACCACCAAAATAAAGCTCTATTTGGGGGGGAAAAAAAGGATGTCAATTTTGTTTGGTTAAACGTCGCACGACCACGCAATTGTCAGTTAAAGCGACGCAGTGCCGAATCTTAAAAAGTGCTCTGGTCAGGAAGGAGGTTAATCTTTCCGGGTTGAAGGGGTGTGCATGGAGCCTAAAAATAAGATTGTCTGGCTTAAAGGATAAGTTCACCTTTCATAATATGTTACACCTATATCCAGGGTGGAACAGGTTATGAAAGGACTGGCCCTGATCCCCCGCTCTGACAGCTAGCCGGGGCCTTCTTGCCCACCCAGCCGCATTACTTATTCACAGAGCTCTGTAAATGGGAAAACTACAAGTTGTCTGCATGTAGTTCTCAGTGAACTACCATGACACTTTGGTAGTTCATTGATTCTTCCCGTCTAAGCATATTTTCTTGCCTGTACGAGCAAGTAGATATACTGACAGGTCTTCAGGAGTCCTGCATGGCATCAGCGATCTGCTGATCGCTGGTGTAATGCTGTACAGGCTCCTGCAACATATTAAATGCACATTTTTTTTTTTTACCTGCAAAAAATGTGCATTTATTGTTTTTTGTAAACATATTCTTTAAGCTGGGCACACACTGATCAAAATTCAGTCAGTTCAGCAGGAACGCAACGGATTTTGATGTGTGTAGCCTGTTCTGTTTGACAGAAGACTATTGTTCGACCAGCATCTGTCAAACGGTCCTGCTGGAAAACTAGCATTTGATCAGCCACTGCAGCGCAGATCAGTGTATTCCAGTAGGCAAGGGCAGCGGTTGTCAGGATACAATAGCACTGCAGGGGAGGTTGGTCAGGAATCTGAGCTTTTTTTTTTTCTTCAGCTCACTGGTAGAATGAAGGAAAAAAAAGATTTTGATTAGCCAGTACCAACCCCGTGACTATTGCCACTTTTAAACCACTACTATTGAACTAGGAAGCGGACTAAAAATGGCTGATTTTGTCTGTTCAGCAAGACAACAGTTTTTTTTTTTTTTTTGTTTTTTTTTTAGCTGATTTATGTATGTTCTCTTTCTTTCTATGGTGATTGGAATTTTTGCATTGTTTTCTTTTTTGGGTTTTGTTTTCGTTTAATTCGAACAGTACAAAAAAATTACCCACTGATGGAGGAAATGACTCTGGACTTCAGAAAAGAAAAGTAATCAGAATGGGAACTGCTGCTCAACAAAGGCCAAAGAGTGCCCCAGCTGCACTGTTGAAAAAAACAGGTATGTTTTTCTTTGTTTGGAAACTGATACCTGTGCATTTTGAGGTGACTAGCGTGAATAGATCTAGTTAAAGTGGTAGTAAACTGATGAACTGCCAAATTTGTTGACAGGCAGGGTTTTAGAACACTGAAAAAACATACACATAAGGGTGTAAATGCCTAGTGCATTACCACCAAAACCATTTATTGAAAATGCACAACAGTGTTATACTCACAAAGTAGAAAATAAAATCAAGCTTGTCATGTAAGATGCTCCAGCTGGTGAGGTGGGTGACCATATTGCCACATGGTAGGACAGCTTACGCATTTTAGGGGAAACTCTAAGGAAGGGGTTTGCCCCCCAAAATATGTAAGCTTTTCTACCATGTTGTAATAGTCATCCGCCTTACATGACCAGCTTGATTTTATTTTCTACTTTGTGAGTACAACACTGTCAAATTGTTTTGGTGGTAATACACTAGGTGTATACGCCCTTTTGTGTATTTTGGCAGTGTTTGGAGGACTGCCCAGTCTAAGGAGGGCTGCAACCACTGCCTGCCATATTCCTGTTTTTTGGGGAAGTCCTGGGATTGAGTGCTGGATGGTGTTTTTTGGTTTGTCTGGTGTTTTATAAACAGAGAGGCCCTAGAGGTCTCTTTTGTCATAAATGCCACACATGCGCTCCGACCAGCCACTCAAGCAGGCAAAGATACGAAACCCTGAAGGAAGACAGGGTGAAGATGGAAGCTCTGGGGGAGCTGTGACAGTGTTGCGCAGGAGGGCTCTGTTTATAAGTAAGTTTGTCATAATGTACGAATGTGCAATGCATACTACTACATTATGACTTAAACCTGCAGAGGGGGCCATTATTTTGTATTATAACAAAGATACTACTGATTTAAAAAAAGAGAAACGGACGCTGTCATATTCTGTGGCACTGGCAACAAGCAAAGAAGAAAACCAGAAAGTGGCCACAGCGCGCATGTAAATAAAAGCAGGTATCCATTTACTGAACAACATAAGTAAACACTTACATTCAAGTAAAGCTGTTCTGCTTGAGCTTGAAAAAGATGAGCTGAGTGCAGCACAACCAGTGAACTGGCCAAAGGGATGTAAAGACAGTGGCGTCTACGGGCTCCTGGGACCAAGACAGCAGGCATGGGAAAGTAAAAGGGCGTATACAACACATTTCAGAGGCCCTGCCTCTGAAACGCATGAAAAACCCTTTAGGGGCACACAGTATATACAGAAAGAGAAAACTGGAACAGAAGTGGAGTTGTCACCTGAAGTGATTAAGTTTCATATTTTTATTTTCCAGGAAAATTTAAAAACGAGGAATGGCATCAGAAAACCACTATAATGGTAGTAGTATGTTGGATATGTTTAATATGATCCAATTAGGACAGGCAGCAAGCGGTTTTCCTAAACGGTTAGCTGTCTATAGACATGGCTTACTTAAGCAGGCCATACATGATTCATTTTCTTTCATTCAACCAGTGTGTTGAAAGAGAAAATTGATTCCCCCCCATCCACATATTTAAGGTGAAATCCTTCCCATGAAGCTACTGTATTCTGACAAGTGGGGCTTCCCCGCCATCAGAATACACTCATCAGCACTGCTGGCTACAGCTGGAGGCATTGATCGAGTGAAAATTTCCCAACAGGCTGGTTGTACCAAAGTTGATCCCTGCAGGACCATCCAACTTTCGATACATCCATGGCCAGGTTTACATTCAGCCCCGGTTCACATAAGTGCGATGCGGGAACCCTGCGAATCTACTGCGGGTTCCCGCATCGCACCAGACTCCCACGGCAGTTCACACTGCCCTATGCAAACTGAAGGGAGGTGTCAATATATTGTTAACTACACCCCCTTTTCAGCTCGCATATCGCAGTGCGAACTGCAAACTCGCACAGGAATCAGATTGCATGGGTATGAACACCCATGCAATTTGATTCTGCTGCGGACCGAAAAAATGGTCCTGTGCGTGTTTTGGTCCAAATGTGATGCAATATCAGCCATACAATCTGTATGGCTGAAATCGCATCGCTCAGACATCGCACATGATTTGCAGTGCGGTGCGAATCATGCGATATTGCTGAGCGCACTGGTGTGAACCAGGGCTAAAGGAAAGGAGCATGTGTGCTGTAGTTGCAACAGTGCAGAGGCTCGGTGCCCGGAGATCATTGCCACCAACAAAGAATTATAGAATACACACAGGTTGCACAAGTAATTTATCCAACAATAAAGGTTTCAGACTTCAACAAAGGGCATAGAAACATTATAGAAATCATTAGCATTTTTTTAGTTTAGTGGGACTTTAGGGTGCAAAACATATTTTGCATTTGCAGTCATATAAAATTCCTTATAAAACCGTGTAGATGCATTGGTTCATTTACACATAGTTGATGTGCAACTGTACAAGGGAAATACCATTCTGTTTCTGGTACACAAAATACAAAGTTGATTGGTTCATGTAATTTCATAAAGCTTAGTTTTAACTTTTTTTTTTTTTTTCTCTCTCCTATTTTTTTACAGGTGTATCTGGAGATACATCAGATGTGCCTAAATCTGTTTCTTCCAAACAAACTGATGTCAAAATGGAAGCCAAGTTAGTGAACCATTCTATTTCTGGGGAAAAACCTGTGTCTGTGAATAAAAAGGCTACAAAACCATCCGTCACATCAACAAATAAAACAAATGCAGCAGTGCCAAGTAATAAACACAGTTCAAGCAGCAGTAAACCGTCTATATCACATCATAAAGAATCCAAACCGAAGGCTCAAAACAGTTCTAAACCTTTAAGCCTAAACCAAAAGTCACATCAAAAGAGTTCTTGCCCTGCAGTCAAAAAATGCCCCAACCGAGCTGCAAATAATGTAGAGAGCCCAGTGTCTGTAGCAGATGAAGTCAAACAATCTGCTTCTCATCAATTAGCAGAAAACATTGCACAACCATGTTCTGAAGGCCAGCCATTCACTGTACTCGAGTCTTGTCAGGAAAATTCAATGAGCAATCAAGACTGTATGATACAGAAGCCCAATTTAGAGCATTGCCAATGCCAAGAAAATCTTCCAGCAGCATCTGTTCTTCATTACGCATCTAATTCAAAAGAAGGTTTGTCAGAAGCAACAAATCTAACCAAAACAGCAAATGTTGACAATGCTGGGTCAGGCGAAGTGTACATTAGAAGTACTGCAGGCGAGAAGAAACCAGATTGCAAAAATATCTGTGATTCAGAGAATTCCAAATGTGCTGACAGTTCCAGCGAAAGCGAGTTGTGTTCTGTCAAAGAAGTTGAAAGAATTCCAAAACAAAAAGAGAGGGAAGATGTGACATTATTCCAGTTCTCTCAGAACACTAGCAGAGTTACGCCTAGTTATAGTGCTGCTGAATCGCCTTTGATGGGTAATTCTACCAGTTGTCAGTCTGTGCTAAATAATAGTGAACCTTTAATGAACTGTTCATCTGAAAGGCAGTCTAATTATCAAACAGCGATGAATGCCACAGAAGCAACTGATCATGAGAACTTTGAATTTATTGGTCAATGGAATAAACACTCAGGTATGCTACATGAGCGTGAGAGCCCGGAATCTGAGAGTGGCAGTGCTAGTACATCATCTGATGACATCAAACCAAGGTCTGAAGATTATGATGCAGGTGGTTCTCAGGATGATGATGGTTCAAATGAAAGGGGAATCTCTAAGTGCAGCACAATGAGGTGCCATGATTTTCTTGGTAGAAGCAGTAGTGACACAAGCACCCCTGAAGAATTGAAGGGTTATGATGGTAGCTTAAGAGTTGATGTAAAATTGAAGAAAGATCATACAGAGTTATTCCGTGTCAATTCCACCAGTGATGATGAAGGACCTCAAAGAAGAATGGAGCCATGGCTGCACAGGGATGTGCCCAAACATAATTCTCATCACACAACAGTTTGCAGCAGTGTGCAGTTTTCTCAGGAAATTGAACACCTATCTTCATCAGCTGATGAAACTGAAGATGAGCGATCAGAGACTGAAAGCACTGGCCTCAAAGTTCCAGAAGAAGTCACTCAGCCCTTTCAAGGCATTGTTAATTTGGCTTTTGATGATATTGCTGAAATGGACAGCGACTCCCAGCAAGCTACTGGAAATAAAAGTTTTAAGAGGTCTGTCCTCCTCTCTGTCGATGAGTGTGAAGAACTGGGATCCGATGAAGGAGATGCTCATCCTTTACATATGCGCAAACCTGCATCACTAACACCATTGGACGTGTTTGAGAGAAACGGTACTGAGAACGGTTCTGGTTGTTCCCATAACCATGATACAAGGTCCATGGAGGGCAAAGCAGAATGTGCCTCTTTGACTGGCAATCAACCAACAAATGATAAAAAGTGTGTTGCTGATGAGGACTTTGAAGAGTCCGATGCATGTAAAGGCTACTACAAATCCACAGAATGTGAAATTAAGTCTCAGACAAGACCATGCCATTTGGATCTGTATACTGAATTGCCTTCTGATACACAAAGGTTTTGCTGTACTAAAACTGGTAATGCATGTAAGAGTCAGTTTCTTGACTACCAAGGCAGAGACAACCATGTACCATCTACTGAAAGCTCCAACACTGCTTTATCTGCAGGTAATGAACATTAGCCTATCACACAATAGAGTTGTATTACTTTATAGTGCAGAGTTTTGTGGCCTGCCATACTGACCTTTTTACGGCTTTAGTATTTTAAGCCGCTGACCCAGAATAAGTCTGAAAAGATCAAGAGTTCTGACTTCACTGACTGCATGCTTGTTTTTGGGTCAGTGACTCAAAATGTATTCACTCTGAGGTCCGCAATGGCAGCCTACAAGTTTCTCAGTATAGGTTTCCTTTTATTGAATTAGAACATTAACTATGTTAAGTTGTAGTGGTGAATTATTCACAACACCAAAACTTATGATAAATCATTTTTCGGCCTAATCTCAATTGCACTTTAGGAAGGATTTCAGAATTTTTTTTTTTTTTATTTTCTTGTGCAGAAACCCGAACTGTGAAAGACCTGCTTCTGTAGCAACAATAAAACTGAATTAACAATTTATTTTGCACGATGGCATAGATAAAGTGAAAGTATTATGGTACATATAAATATTGCAGCAGTAATGTTTTATATGTATATCAGACTGGCTGAACATGAATTAAGATTAAGGTTCATTGTATTAATAGTTATAACCATTATAGTGACCTATTCTGTATGCTTTTAATCTTTCAAAATCAATTTGTCATCATCCTTTTGTACATTCCAAAGCAGGTTTCCCTCACGCATTTACAGTTTGTATTTTGGGGATTAATGGCTATTTTGCCAACTAAAATATATTGGTGCTTACAACAGACAAAGATGCTTTCACCTTGCCCATTCAGGCAACCATGACCGTGTCTTTGCAAGGGGACCCACCCACTGACACCTTGCCAGCACTAGCAGCCATTCACTAGGCCTAAGTACTGTCAAATGACAGAGGGCATGACATCACTGTCCCCCTAGCAACACTGGGAATTTAGTGCTGGTTGCAGTGGGAAAATGCTGGAAAGGTAGGTATAAAGGTTGGGGGAGCCGCTTTGCACAGACACTATCCTTTTGCCATGAAGTCACAAGGGCACTGGAGTTGATTTACTAAAACTGGACAATGCAAAACTGCTGTAGCGGTGCATAGAAACCAATCCGCTTCCAGTTTTTTTGTTTTTTGTCAAAGCTTAAGGCTTGATTCATATCAATGCATTTTGCTTTTGAGCGGTTTTTCAGTGCTTTTTGCTGTCCTTTTTTTTTTTTTTTTCTAATGCCACGTTTTGCATTTTTAAATTAGCCTAGCAACAAAATTAAAAAAAAAAATTTAAACGCAGCACTTGCGTTTTTCTTGCTTGCCCATTGAGGTCTATTACATGCAAAATGCTGCTTTTTGCGAGGAAAAAAAAAGTCCCCGACCCTTTCCAAAAATGCAGAAGCACAAAAATGCAATGATGTGAACATGTTCCATAGAAACCCGTGTTAAAAAAATTCCCCGCAGTTCTGCAAAATGCATCAAAAAACGCATTAGTGTGAACCAAGCTTAACCAGTACAGAACCGCGCTATAGCCAAAAGACGGCTACAGCGCGGCTCTGAAAATCCGGGAGGACGTCCATGGACGTCCTCCCCCTTGCGCGCCCCCCGCGCGCACTCGCAGCCTGCGGCGGCGCGCTCTCGCAGCCGCCGCACGCTGCGTGGGCGTGTCCGCGGGTTGGGCGGACTCGATGTCCGCCCGAGACCCGCCGATCACCTGTAGCAGCCTCAGAACGGGGAACCGCCGATGTAAACACGGCGGTTCTCCGTTCTGTGAATGGGACATAGCAGATCTACTGATCCCTGTCACTGGGATCAGTTAGATCTGTTATGTCCCGACCAGCTCCACCCCCCCACAGTTAGAACACACCCAGGGAACATTTCTTAACCCCTTCACTGCCCCCTGCTGGTTAACCCCTTCACTGCCAATGACATTTATACAGTAATCAGTGGACATTTAAATTTCTGATCGCTGTATAAATGTCATTGGTCCCAAAAAAGTGTCAAAAACGTACGACATGTCCGCCCCGATATCGCACTCCCGATAAAAATCGCAGATCGCCGCCATTACCAGTAAAAAAATAAAATAAAATAAAAATGCCATAAATCAATGTCCATAGTTTGTAGGCGCTATAACTTTTGCGCAACCCAATCAATAAACGCAGATTGCGATTTTTTTTTTACCAAAAATATGTAGAAGAATAAATATCGGCCAAAACTGATGAATAAATTTGTCTTTTTATTTTTGGATATTTATTATAGCAAAAAGTAAAAAATATTGTTTTTTTTTCAAAATTGTCGCTCTTTTTTTGTTTATAGCGGCGATCAGAAATGACGCAGAGGGGATCAAATACCACCAAAAGAAAGCTCTATTTGTGGGAAAAAAAGGACGCAAATTTTGTTTGGCTACAACGTCGCACGACCGCGCAATTGTCATTCAAAGAGCGACAGTGCTGAAAACTGAAAATTGGTTCGGGCAGGAGGGGGGTTTAAGTGCCCAGTAAGGAAGTGGTTAATAGAACAAGCTGAAGTTAGAAGCTGATTGGCTACCATGCACAGCCGCACCAGATTTTGCTCTCTGCAGTTTTAGTAAATCAACTCCCTTTAAATGGCATCAAGTGTATTTATCTGAGTATGTTTTTGAAACTTGTTCAGCCTTCATATTAATAGATTTATTCTTTTCACTTTATGCATCCCATCTTTCGATTTATATTTTATATGTTGAAATTATTTATCACTCAGAAAAGTTTTTTTCTTCTGGAAAGACCACCAAAAATTCACAGCCTACCAATGGCCTATATTTAGCTGAGTTGTCTATAAATGAGTACTTGCAAACTCTGATCCAAATCTCCATATAGCTGTGTGTGCTGGCAGTGCTTACCTCGGTCCTTCCCACATACTCCCACTATCCTGATGAGCTGGAAGCTTTATCACTGAGAATTCACTTATAGCAAGCCACTGACAGACATTGCAGCAGCAACGTCAAACTGTAAATCCAGTATTTATTCACTTTAAAATCTTAATATGTAATTACATATTTTAAATTAAAAAGCAATTTATTAGTTTAATTTAGATTTCTACTATGACTTGGCTTTATTTTTTACCAGAGCTGTTTTTAGTTATACCTATTATAAAATACATACTAGGTATATTAATGCAGAAATGTACATTGTAAACAGTGTAATTTTTATTGCCACACAAACTAGAGCCATGGCAGAATACTGACATTATTAAAGGGGCATTCCTAATTGCATATAATGAAAACGTTTTTGTTTAATCATAGCTCTCTTCTAATTAGACGTTTGCCAACAGTGGCTCTGAATGTAGTTCACTGTGAGTCGACTCAATGAAGAGCGCTTTAATTCAGGGATGGACAGATTAAAGGGTCAGTCCACATAAAGCATTTGTTTGATATTGAAGCTGTTTGATTCACGATTGACTTTGTGTCTCTCCAAAACTTGGTTGGCAAGATCTTGTACCAGAGTTACTAGGGTCACCCATCTATTGAAGTCCTACAAAGGTTCTTGATATTTTATCAGAAGGTAAAGGCTTCACTGTCAGGTTTTCTGGTGGGGGATGCATTTGCCAATGGAGTCCATGAGATTTAAGAAGTCAATGGTTTCTTCAGCCGCCAGCATCTACTTGTGATTTGAATTGTTAGGCTAACCCTTTGATATAGAATTCTGGTGTCATTACATACTGTAAAGATGCCAGAAGACATATCCTTGACCAATTTTTGTTATGGCCTACTGCAAAAATAGTTTACACCTACATGTAAATTGTGCAGCAAGACCTTTCCTCTCTCTCCTCCTAATAGAGAGCAGCTCACCTATATATGCTGACTGCCAGATAGGTAGAGGGTGTCATAGGCTATATGAGAACACTTTAAACTAAACACAAAATGAATGGAAAGCGATGCAACCCTTTTTGTATTATTCTATGTCTGATTGAAATGGCTACTCAAATAACCCATTTTCTGTATCAGAAATTTCAGAAGTTTGCTTCTTAGGGCGATCTGATGCTTGACTTTAATTTCTAAACAGTGATCTGTTCCACATTACTGTCTAGAAATATATATGTTTGTGAAATGTCTGTGTACCACAGTGTTTAATGATTGTATGTTCGTCTTCGTTGACTTTGGGGGGAGAGCATAACTATTTTACAATGTACAGTATTATGAATTATTTCAGGAAACATAGATGATAATGACTCATTGGCCCAAACCTGCATGTATGACCATCGTCATCCAAAGTCCCTTTCTCCTATATATGAGATGGATCCTGGCGAAGGAATTGAGCAGAGACTGAAGACTGAAGCTAGAATAATGGATATCGAAATTGAAGATCAGCAGTTTGTAGAGAGGGACTGGACACTACTAAGACAGCTACTAGCTGATCATGGATCAGATGTTGATATCATAAACTCCGTCCCTGAGGATCTCAGCCTAGCACAGTATCTAATCAATCAGACATTGCTCTTAGCTAGAGAGAATTCTAAATCTCAGGGCAAAGCATGGGGGGACTTGTCATCTCCGTTTGAGGATTCTACAAGCATCACAGTGACTAGTTACTCTCCTGATGAGTGTTCATCCCCCCATGGAGAATGGACTATCCTTGAATTAGAAACCCATCACTAGATTCCATTGTTTTCACTGTTTTTGATCCAACAATCTTTCCAGGGTTTGTTACAGGTAACAGCTGAATGTTGTAATATCCAATCAAATAATTTATATGAAGCTGTTTATAAGTAACTTATAGTCCTTTAAATAAATCCTACAGCTGTACACTAAATTTTCCATACAGCTTGTACTGGCCTATGCGTTTTCTCTTTACAGTATATATAAATCAATAATGCAAATTCTTTTAATAGAGTGTATATAATCTATATAGATATATCAGAAAAACAAAACGCTACATATAAACTCAAATGTCAGATTTCTAGCAAGTATCCTGACTTTGTTTTCTTCCAGCTGACACAGCTCACTTATTTACAGATAACAATAGTTGGGTTAAAAACAGTCTGTGCCAAGGGCACATTTTTTTACTTGCCAAGTTTGTATCGCATTGATTGGTCAAGCAAGACTTGGGCATGCCATTTGTGTGTGGTACTTGATAAGAGACTGTCTTGAGAAAATTCTAATTCGTATGAATGCTGTGTTTTCAAAATTTGATAATTGGTCTTTGCTTCTCAGAGCCTCTTAGGAGGCCAAAATGTAAATAAAACAGAATTGATATTACCACTCTTTGTAGTGTCTGTGTGTATTATGCAGCTTCTTTACTTTGAAAACTGTCTAAACCAAAACTTCCTGTTCAAAGTGGTAGCAAAGGCTGAAGTTTTTTTTTACCTCAATGCATTCTCCAATTAAGGTAAAAAAAAAACTTCTATTATCAGCTCCCTAATCTGGAGCCCGATATCAATCCAGCGCTGTGCCCGAGAGCAGCAGCACTTTGCTCTTTCTCCCTCCTCACTAGACTCCGGGAGCAGCATGGAGAAGAGTAGTCATCCAGAGTGCTGGCGGGTGACCCCAGAAGAGGAACATTGAACAAAGCAGGTAAGTATGACATGTTGGTTATAAAAAAAAATACTTTACAATCACTTTAATTGTGGATAGGGTAGGGAATTGTTGCACCTCTCTTTTTTGCGGTCTGTCCTCCATTGAGGATATTTGCTTTCACTTGTCCTGGGGCTGCAGCAGGTGAGGGGATATCTCCCCAAAATGAGTTATAGTGGTCATAAAGGCAAAAATAAATTAAATGATTGTTTGCCACAAGAATTAACAAAGCCCTTTTTTTTTTTTCTTTCTCTAAACCTCTACCTGCTGTTATTTTTTTAACTTGCCTTACCAGATCAAGCTGTGCGGCAAAAGAGGCAGTCAGAGGGTTGAGAGAAACAATTTAACACTGACGAGGATGCTTACAATGGGTCATTTTTATTCATTTAGTTTAAAACCTGGTAAAACGTGTAGTTAAGCGTAAATTCATGTGAGGGGCGTGTTGTGCCTGCATGGGATGCACAGGTTTTGTGCGTACAGTCAGTCCCATTCATGACATTTAGGAAGCAGCAGGTGCTCCCAATTTTGCATCCATGTGGGTATGTGCAGTTGCATGTCCCTGAATGCACACTGTCTGTCTTTGTTACTGGTTGGACTACCTGGCGAAAATGAAAGGGTGAGAAAAAATAAAAACTAATGCAGCCACAATATATTAAATTTTTTGTGTTTTGATACAGTTTAACATAATGCAGTTGGAGATATTAAATGTGATTCTTCCTTTGCTCTTTGGTAAGTCTTCATGGCTGAGTCTGAAACTCATAGAACGGGTCCGAGAGAAATCAGCAGCAGCAACTGCCAGCATCCTCTCAAAATAGTCACTATATTACAGCGCACAGATGACATTTACTCCTGCAAGGCTATTTAAAAGCACCTATACATATAAAGCAAATATGCAAAAATATGGGGATTTGGTCACACTATATGGCCATAAAGTGCTAAGCCCACTAACTGCGTCAAGGTACCCCACTTTTCAGTGGGTCCTACACTAACCATAGAATGAAAGATCCTGTCACTCAACCATGGAAACACGTCTTTTTATGGGAAAACCAAAGGACTCAGGTGGACACTGATTGGAGGTAATGAGGGAGGATGGGGATCTCTAGCCGAAAAGGTCTGGTCAGGACCCCTAGAACTTACAAGCAAATATTTGGGGGGGGGGACCCTTAACGCATGGTGCTGCTGTAAGACCTCACAAACCAAGCATATTATTATAGCACACACATGACATTTAGTCCTGCAAGGCTATTTAACCACTTCAGATCCGCGCTATTGCCGAAGTACGGCTCCAGCGCGGATCTGAAATGCCGTCCACAGTTAGAACACACCCAGGGAACATATTTAACCCCTTCACTGCCCCCTGCAGGTTAACCCCTTCAATGACATTTACACAGTAATCAGTGGATATTTTAAATTTCTGATCGCTGTATAAATGTCATTGGTCCCAAAAATGTGTAAAAAATGTCCGTCATTTCTGCGGCAATATCGCAGTCCCGATAAAAATTGCAGATCGCCGCCATTACTAGTAAAAGAAAAAAAAAATAATAAAAACGCCATAAATCAATTCCCAGTTTGTAGACGCGATAACTTTTGCGCAAACCAATCAATATACGCCGATTGCGATTTTTTTTTTTTTTACCAAAAATATGTAGAAGAATATATATCGGCCAGAACTGATGAATAATTTTTTTTTAATGGATTTGTACTTTAGCAAAAAGTAAAAAATATTGTTCTTTTTTGCAAAATTGTCGCTCATTTTTTGTTTATAGCGGCGATCAGAAATGACGCAGAGGTGATCAAATACCACCAAAAGAAAGCTCTATTTGTGGGGAAAAAAAGGGCGCAAATTTTATTTGGGTACAACGTCGCACAACCGCGCAATTGTCATTCAAAATGCAACAGCGCTGAAAGCCAAAAATTGGTCTGGGCAGGAGGGGGGTTTAAGTGCCCAGTAAGGAAGGGGTTAAAAGCATTGGTTCTCCCATAAAGAGGAGCGTTTGAAAGATCCTGTCTCTACACCATGGAAGCATTCTATGGTTCGTGTAGGACCCACTTAAAATTGGGGTACATTGACACAGTTAGTGGGCTTAGCACTTTATGGCCATAAATCCCCATATTTTTGCATATTTGCTTTATATGTATAGATGCTTTTAAATAGCTTTGCAGGAGTAAATGTCATGTGTGCGCTGTAATATTATGCGTTGTTTGTGAGGTCTTACAGAAGCACCATGTGGTGTTAGGGTGTACCCCCCCCTCAAATATTTGCTTGTACTCTCAGAATAAGTATCGCTATTTTGATGGGGGATTTGGGGGGGGGGGGGCAGGCCTCATTAAATGGGGTATAAATAAATCTGATCAGAACTTTGTAAATTACTCCGGACGGGGGGGGGGGGGTTTAGGGGGTAGTTTTATCGCTATGAATAAGACTCTCATGTTCGTTTATAAACTCCCCCCCCATGTGGGATTGTGGTGTACCACGAAGACATTCTGGAGTGTTTGTTGCGTATTATAATGTCGCGTGTGTACTGTAAATGAGGACGTTTCGATAAATTTTCGTAGATATGTATATTTCGTTTATACGTTTTTATACCCCTAAATACCGGTATTTCACGATTCGGGTGATTGACACAGTTACATGGGGTTAAAATTCACCCAGGATGTGCTTGGTATCTTACGAAGGTACCACATCTCTGTCCTAGAAA
>BLSH010277625.1:5337531-5351826 GCA_018402905.1 Glandirana rugosa
GGGGGGGGGTTTAGGGGGTAGTTTTATCGCTATGAATAAGACTCTCATGTTCGTTTATAAACTCCCCCCCCCCCCATGTGGGATTGTGGTGTACCACGAAGACATTCTGGAGCCCCCCCCCCCCTCAAATATTTGCTTGTACTCTCAGAATAAGTATCGCTATTTTGATGGGGGATTTGGGGGGGGGGGGCAGGCCTCATTAAATGGGGTATAAATAAATCTGATCAGAACTTTTACTTGTGTGTCGGATGTATGACCTTTCAAATAATAATTAATAAAAAGAGTTTTAAAAAAAAAAAAGAAGAAAACTCTGATCAGAACATTGAGAAACCATGACATGTATTAAATTGTGCGATGTACTTGCTCTTAGTTTGAAGCTCTCATTTGCAAAAATCTTGTTGACCTTTAGGCCCCGTTTACCTTTTGGGTGGTTTGGAATCACAGGCAGAATCGGCTGTGATTGTCACGCGACAAAATACGTATGTAAACACACACCTGGCTCAGGGCCAAAATTTGGTATTTGGTGACTAAAGCACATAGGGCATCCCATTCAAGTGAAATGCGTGTGAATCGCGCTTTTTGGAATTGTGAGCAGGATCCTGCATTACCGCTACATGATATGTGAACAGGGCCTTACTGAATAAAGTAACCCTTGGCTAACAGATTTCTGCTTCACTGATGTTCAGAAAAGATTTGATCAGTTGGCAATTATTTCTGGAAATATTACTAGCAGGTGTAAAGCCATTCTAAATCCTTGCGTATAATTTGAGCTGGATGTGAACCCTAAGGATGCAGTAGAATAGACCATTTACTGAATAAGCGCACACATTTACTAATTTAACCCTTGCAATATGGGATCGGGCATGCGCACTGCAAGGGTAGGGTTTGTGAAATTTCCAGAGTACATCTTTAACCTCAACTTTATTTGCATTTCCTCATTGCGTAAGTTACCTTGTTTATTTTTTAGAACAATTTTTATTGATGATCCCTAAAATTCCAAATTTTGAAACTTACTGCAAATGGCCTCATTTCTTGGCCATGAAAACAAATTATTTTAAAACCATTTCTTTTCTGGTGGACACATTTTATCCAGAGATGTTTACAGCAGGGTGGGCACCAAAAGAAAACATGGCTTTCTCTCTACCATTTCTTATCAGGCAAATCTAATTTCTTGGTTTCCTGTGTAATCACTTATAATCATGGCAGATACATCAGCAGATTTGATCTTAGACCCGGGCTGCTTTATTTTCTGACGTTAAAAATAACCAATGCTTGAATACAGACCCCTAGATGTTAACCCACTCCCAGCCAGTGTCATTAGTACAGTGACAGTGTAAAGTATTAGCACTGATTAGTGTCACTATTTGTCGGTCAGTGTACCCTCTAGCCAGCGTTAGTGTCAGATTGTCCACCACACCATCACAGTCCCACTATAAGTTACTGATCACCACCATTACACTAGTATAAAGTATATATAGTATTTCTCTTTCGTTCATTGACGGACCCAGCCTCTATTCATGACGTGTGGGGTTATGGACCTTTCACTAGGAGTGGACTAGGCAGAACGTAGTTCAGCTAAAAGCAGACACAGCCCCTCTCAGGGGACAGTCCTCACTTGGTATAACCCCCCCCTGCCCTGCTAAGCAACTCTGTTTTATCTGCCTAGTGCAAGGAGTAGGACCTGGGACCTGCTGTTCCCCGTTTTTTTTTTTTTTTTTCTTTTTTTTTCTCAAGATTTCTGAGTGAAGAATACAATCGAGTAGCCGGATGGGTGACAGGCTGGATATCCTAGATCCAGGTAGTCTCCCCAGTGCGGCCGACGGACGCGAACCTTTAGCTGCACTCGGAGTCGGCCACGTCGGGCCTCGTTCCGTGCGGAGCAGCCGGCGGGTTAAATGTCTCGCCAGCGCACTTAGGACCGGGCTCGCGTCATGGGTGTTGCGTGGCCAGCAGCTCCCCCCAAACCAGCGGGGTGGCAGGTCTGTCTCAGTATTATCTGTGATCCGGCCGCCGTGCTGTACTTGCGGCCGCCATTTTGCGGTAGCCGGCCACATGCTTCGGCCTCTAGTGCACACGACGGCCATGTGGGCATGGCCCGCCGTGTGCTGGCCTCCCGATTTGCTGGCTAGGTGGGCAGTCCTGGGTGCCTTGGCGCCGTGCCGTCCGGAGCTCTTCCTACACGTGGGGGACACGGAGCAGCAGCAGGGTGACACGGGCAGCTATCGGCAGCGTTAGCAGCAGCACCTCCCGCAGTCGGTGTGGACGCGGTGGTGAGTCCTCCTGGGTGCCTCTGGGACCCTAGTGCGGCAGCTTGTGGGGTGGTGTGGGGCGCCCGGTCCGGTATGTGTCTTACAGGTGTTCCGGGATGTGGCGCAATGGCGGCTGAAGCGGGTGCTTCCCCGCCTGAGGTCTTCGGTGGGGCTCAGGGAGCGCTGGGACCTGTGGTTCCACTTGATAGGTTAACGGCAATCCTGGAGGAATTTCTCTCCCGGGTGGAGCCGATCCGTCACCGCGGGGTGGAGAGGAAATGGCCACCCCGTCCTCTGGTTAGGACTCGGAACTGGAGGGGGACTCCGCTGTGACGGGGACCCCCCTGGAGCTGTCGGAAGGCGAGCTCGGGGGCCCCTCTGATGAAGAGGCTGAGCCCTCGGGGGCCACCGCTGCTCGTGAACAGGCTCTGGTGGGCTCTTTGGTCTCAGCGGTCCGTGAGACGCTGAAACTGGGCCCGGCTGCGACACAGGAGGCGGCGTGCGCTTTTGGGTCGCATAGGCCGACCCGGGCTCCTAAGGTATTCCCTTATTTGCCGTATTTTGATCAGTTTGTTTACAAAGAATGGCAACAAACTCAGGGTTCCTTCGCCATGCCTAAATGTTTTTCTGTGTGCTATCCCTTTGAGGATACCCTGTTGCAGAAGTGGGCGTCTCCTGCGGTGGACCCACCGGTGGCCTGTCTGAACAAGACGACCACCACTCCGATGGAGGGCTCTCCGTCCTTTAAGGATCCGGCCGATAGGAGGACTGAGGCGGTGTCCAAGGCGATGTTCCTGGTGGCAGGGTCGGCCAAGCGGCCGGCGCTGGCGGCCCAGGCGCTTATGGAAGTGGCGACCATCGTGCACTGGGCTTTGGAAGATCTCCAGGCCCCTCCAGAACCTGTGCAGATGCCAGACCAGCTGATCCAGGTCTTTGGGTACCTTTGTGATGCGGCCCTCGACATGGCTCCCATGCTGTCGAAACTGTCCATGTTCGCAGTCATTATTAGACGTCTGCTGTGGCTTAGATGCTGGTCGGGGGGACCAGGCGTCAAAGAAGGGCCTGATGGATCTGCCCTTCCAGGGCAATCGGCTTTTTGGGGCTTCCCTGGATGAGATCATTAAGGATTACACTGGGGGGAAGAGTACGTTCCTCCCGGAACCTAGAAGGGGTAGGGAGCCCCGGTGTAGGGCGGGCCCCTCTTTCTCTACTCAGAAGAGGTTTTTTTCGTGCGCATCGAGCAAGGGCTCTCAGCCCGCCAAGGCCAACATGGGGAGTCAGAAGCGTCCCTGGCAGCATAAGGCCGAGAAGAAGCCTCCGCATGATGGGTCACCCCCGCCCGTTGTTCGGGTGGGGGAATGGCTCTTGCGGTTCGTGGACCTCTCGCATCTCGGATCGCTGGGTGCGCGAGGTGGTTTCGTCTGGGTACAAGATAAAGTTCCGTACCCAGCCCCCGGACAGGTTCTTCGCCTCCAATCTGAGGCTTCCCCCGGGGCGACGGCAGGCCCTGTTGGGGGCCGTGCAAGTCCTGCTCCATTAGGGGGTGATTGTTACGGTTCCCTCTGCAGAACGTTTCAGCGGTTTTTACTCAAACCTTTTTGTTTGTGGTTCCGAAAAAGGATGGGGTCAGGCCTGTATTGGACCTGAAGGTGCTCAACCTCTTTGTGAGGGCGTGGAAATTCAGAATGGAGTCTGTCCATTCTGTGATGGCGGCGCTTCGTCAGGGAGACTTCCTAGCCTCCTTGGACATCAAGGAAGCTTATCTGCATGTGCCCATATGTGCGCGTCACCAGCGTTTTCTGCGCTTTGCGTTGGGGGATCTCCACTACCAATTTGTGGCCCTTCCGTTCGTCTGGCCTCCGCTCTGCGGGTCTTCACCAAGCTCTTGGCTCCAGTGCTGGCTCTGCTGCGGCATAGCGGCGGTGGCCTATCTCGATGACCTTTTCCTGTGGGCGGATTCGGCCTCAGCCTTGAGGGCCAATGTGGCTGTCGCCCTCAGTACCCTGCGGGACTTCGGCTAGGTGATCAATCTCTCGAAGTCTGTGCTGACTCCGTCACGCTGTTTGGAATATCTGGGCTTGGTTCTGAACACGGAGCAGGTGAAGGTGTTTCTTCCGTCCGCCAAGTTGCTGACGTTCCAAGTAGCGGTGCGAGCCCTGCTGTCACAGCGGTGGTCCTCCCTAAGGTTTTGCATGAGGGTGTTGGGGCTGATGGTGTCCACCTTCGAGGCAGTTCCGTATGCCCAGAGTCACACCCGGTCCCTACAGCGAGCAATTGGGCAATTCTGCTGCAGTGGGACAAGTCTCCGTTATCCCTGGATCAGGTGATTAGGTTGGATCGCCGGACCCGATTTTCTCTCGCCTGATGGCTGCAGGCCCCGGCCTTGCGGCTGGGGAAGTCGTTCCTCCCCGTGGAATGGACGGTGGTCACGATGGACGCCAGCCTATCCAGCTGGGGAGGGGTCTTGGGGCTGTTGTCGACCCAGGGTCGCTGGTCCCCAGAGGAGTCCCGTCTCCCGATCAATGTGCTGGAACTTCGATCAGTCAGGCTTTGCCTCTCCCACTGGTCTGGGAGGTTGCACGGTTGGCCTGTTCGGGTCCAGTCGGACAACGCCACGGCTGTGGCTTGCGTGAACCATCAGGGCGGAACGAGCAGCTCGGCAGCGGCGTCGGAAGTGACCCACATTCTGAGGTGGGCAGAGCTTCACGTGCCGGCAATCTCCGCCGTTTACATTCCGGGCGTCAAATTGGCAAGCGGACTACCTCAGTCGCCAGAGGCTGGATCAGGGAGAGTGGTCCCTGCACCCGGAAGTGTTCCGCCAGATTTGTCAAAAGTGGGGCACGCCAGACGTGGACCTACTAGCGTCCCGGTTCAATCGGAAGGTGCATGCCTTCGTGAGCAGTGGCTCCGTGGTCTTGGTACCGGCTTCTCTATGCCTTTCCCCCTCTCAAGTTGCTCCCGTGCCTGTTGCGCAGGATAGAGGCAGAGGGGATTCCAACCATTCTGGTAGAGCCAGATTGGCCTCGGCGTCTTGGTACGCCGACGTGGTGCGGATGGTGGTGGACGTTCCCTGGCGGCTCCCACTCCAGGAAGATCTGCTGTCACAGGGCCCCATCTTGAACCCTGCTTCACCCTTGCTGGCTTTAACAGCCTGGCTATTGAGTCCCAGGTGTTAAGGGATAGGGGAGTCTCTGATTCAGTGATCCCCACTATGCTCAAGGCGCGCAAGTCCACTTCACGCAAGATATATCACCGCACCTGGAAGGCTTACATTGCCTGGTGCGAGGCGGGGGGGGGGGGGTGGAACCCCCATTCTTAGTGGCTCGGGTGTTGGCCTTCCTTCAGCAAAATGGGAGATGGTATCCAGCGATCATATTTCCCCATGTTGATGGACGTCGGCGGGGGCCCCACCCAATAGTCCTCCTTGTCTCCTCCAGGACATTTTTCCATCTATGGTTCTAACTACGTTTTGTGTTTTGGCTATAATTATACATATATCACCTAGGACAGCTATTGTCCTATATGATTGTCTATGCCACTATACCGGTTTAGGGCTTCTGAGGTTAGGACTTATGGGCGGTTGCCGCAGTGTTATGCCCACCACTAGGGGTCTATATACCCTTGAGTGATATAGATAAAATATATATATATGTGTATATACAATATTTTAATGAATTTGGAATAAAGATTATATTTTTATATACTTTAGTTTCATGCGGATCTTTTCAAACCTAAGTGCCTTTAAAGTCCCCAATCTTCCTGTTGGAAACGTTCTGCAATTTCCTTCAGCAAGGCCTGGATCACAAGCTGGCTTTGAGCACGCTTAAGGGACAGGTTTCTGCCCTGGCGATTCATTTCCAGCGTCCGTTGGCGACGCATTCATTGGTTCGTACCTTTTTGTTCAGGGGGTTCGTCATGTCGCTCCCCAGGTACGGTCGCCTTTGGTGCCATGGGACCTTAATTTGGTTCTCATCAAAAAGATGGGATCTGTCATCACCACTTTTTAGTGGTATACCTCCATCCCTAATATACATATACAAAAGAGGATTGGTCATGGGACTTTAGATGAGGCATACCACTAGCAAAAAGAAATACATAGAGTATAAAAATATATATTTGGTATTATACCTTATACAATATTAATTCCCTATGTTTGATATTTTAGGCTACATTGGGGCAAATGTGTCTTTCCCATGCCTGTTATCTTGGCATGCACGCTACCCTTTTCCATGGCCTGTACCTGCCTTTGCTCCCCTTGGATTGGATGGACATCCCCACCTCAGTCCCGGGGCAGACATCAGTTTGGCGTTTCCCTCTCTTGAGCTGGGTCATGTTTTTCTTAAGTTCAATATGTAAGTAATATACTGCATTCATCCATTTTTTCCCCCTTACCTATAGGGAGGTAGACTAACACAAGATCTTTTCTCATGTTTACAGTTAAAAATACAGCGTTGTACTCCTGATGAGTGGCTATAGCGCCAAGAAACGCGTAGAGTCTTATCAATGCTTTCATGGAATAATTTTTGCATCACCCATCATGTCATTTATCCAACTGTATTCTGTACTGTATATTTATGGATTTTTTGACCAGCTATCATGTAATCATGTCATGTTCCATTACTGTGGCCCTTTGTGGCTGGATGATTGTCGTTTACATGACATTATGATCGTACATCACTGCAATTGTTTATTCAGTGTGCTAATAAAATATATATTTTTATACTCTATGTATTTCTTTTTGCTAGTGGTATGCCTCATCTAAAGTCCCATGACCAATCCTCTTCTTTTGTATAATTTGGTTCTCAGTGCTTCAGAAGCCGCTTTTCGAAAATATCCAGGCGGGTGTCTGAGCTGGCGGCTCTGTCCTGTAGGTCTCCGTACTTGAGCCTACATAAGGTCTTGCGCCCTTCTCCTTCCTTCTTACTGAAGGTGGTCTCCTCTTTTCATATAAATGAGGACATTGTCCTCCCTTTGCTGTGCCCGTGCCCGTTTCATCCTAAGGAGGTTGCTTTGCACTCCCAGGGTGTGGTTAGGGCTCTGTGGGTGTATCTGGCAGCCACGGCCTCCTTTTGGAGGTCGGATGTGCTTTTTGTCACGGTGGATGGTCCGCGCAAGGGGTTGGCGGCCTCGTCGGCCACTATTTCCCATTGGATACGACAGACTGTGACCCGTGCGTATACTGTTCGGGGCCAGGAGCCCCCCTTTCCGGTCACGGCTCACTCTACCAGGGCGATTAGTACTTCCTGGGCTTTCCGACAAACAACCGCCGGTTTCTCAGGTGTGCAAGACGGCTACTTTGACCTCGGTGCACACCTTTTCTAAGTTTTACAGAGTTGATGTTACAGCGTCCTCGGATGCTGCTTTTGGCCGCAAAGTTTTGCAGGCGGTGGTGCGTCTGGCACCTCCCGAAGAACTCTTTTGTTGGTTATAGTTGTTGCGTTACCCACCCCTCATTTTGACACTGCTTTTGGACATCCCCACACGTCATGAATAGAGGCTGCGTCCGTCAATGAACGAAAGAGGAAATAGGATTTTTTGACTTACTGTAAAATCCTTTTCTCTGAGTTCATTGACGGACGCAGCACCCACCCCTCTTTGCCTGAGTTTGTACTGCTTGTTATGAACGGAGTTGCTTAGCAGGGCAGGAGGGGTTATACCAAGTGAGCACTGCCCCCTGGGAGGGGCTGTGTCTGCTTTTAGCTGAACTACGTTCTGCCTATTGCACTCCTAGTGAAAGGTGCATAACCCCACATGTCATGAATAGAGGCTGCGTCCGTCAATGAACTCAGAGAAAAGGATTTTACGGTAAGTCAAAAAATCCTATTTTCTCTTTCGTTCATTGACAGACACAGTTATCCATTACCATTGGGTTATATCGCCCCCTTCAGGAGTAGGACTAGGCAGAAAAACAGGCTTGACTACGCCTATGGGCAGTCCTAGGTGATATACACCCCCCTCTCTGCTATAGGTCTTCAGTTTTTTTTCTGCATAGCCAGGAGTAAGGACCTAGTTCTCTGCTGGGATTTCTAGTCCTGGTGATTTTCTTTTTGTTTATTTTATTTTTTTCCGGTGAGATCTGCAATCAACTGCTGAGCTGGGTGATAGACTGGTCATTATAGGGCCACAGGGTCTCCCCAGTCTGGCCAGCGAGCGCGTGCAGACCGCGGCTATGCGCTAGGTTGGCCCCAACATCGCCCCACTGGACGGGGGGCTGGCCCTGCGAGTTGAATGTCTCGCGAGATCGCATACGACCGAGTCTAGGACTGAGTCGCAGCGTTCCTCATGGCCGACAGCCCCCCCAATGTAGGTATGAGGAGGATCTGTCTGGAAGCGTACCCGCATGGTTTTCGCTGGATTGGTAAGTAAAGGGGGCCCCCACCTCTCCTTACCTGGATGGGGTGTGGGGCACGGGTAATCCCTGGTGTGGTTGGTTCCTCCGGGGTTCTCCACCCCCCCATCCCTTCTTTTCCCGGGTGAGGCCTAGGTGCCTTGTGGGGCTCACTGTCCCCATTTGCCATCCTCGGGGGGGGGGGTCCTTTCTGGGAGGGGGTACCCCTTAGGCCCGCATGCTGTTGGTGGGGCCTGGCGGCCGTCCCAATAATTTAGGCCAAGGCTTGCAGTCTTCCCGTCCCTTAGGCCGTGGTTTGCGGCCTACCAACTGGACCCTGGGGGGATGCCCCAGAGCAGGTGGCAGGGGCTGCCACGTTTTGGGGGTTCGCCCGTCTTCTCTGCAGTGTACCCGCGGCGGGTGGCTGAAAAATTTAGGCCGCATCTGTGCGGCCTTCCCGTCCTTTAGGCCGTGACTTCAGGCTGGGGGGATGGCCTGGAGCAGGTGGCGGGGGCCGCTGCTGTTCGTTTTAGGCGTTCGTTTTTGGCATTTGCTTGGCGTGACCCGCCCGCGGGCAGCCGCAAAAATTTAGGCCATGGCCCCCTGGCAGTGGTTTTGCGGCCTGCCGGGGCCTCCGACCCTGTGGAGGCCTCAGTGGGGTTACCCAGGAGGGGCTTTGATGGTGCCCCCTGTGAGGGGCCTTGGTATTGCCCCCCGGTGAGGGGCACTGGTAGCCCGCTGTGAGGGGGCCTGGGTGGGGTCGCGGTGTGGGGCCTTTGGCCTGCGTCCACTGT
Source organism: Glandirana rugosa (assembly GCA_018402905.1). NCBI lineage: Eukaryota > Metazoa > Chordata > Amphibia > Anura > Ranidae > Glandirana > Glandirana rugosa. The sequence goes on from BLSH010277625.1 coordinate 5,346,903, forward strand.
GGGGGGGGGCGCCCCTGTGGTGGTACCCCATGTGGAGCCCCGTTGTGGTGGTTGCACCCCTGTGGGGGCCTTCAGCAGTGTCCCCTAAGTGGGGCTTTGCTGGTGCTCCCCGTGAGGGGCCTTGGTATTGCCCCTGTTAGGGGTATTGGTGGCCCCGTGTGAGGGGCCTCAGCAATGTCCTGGTGTGGGCCTTAGTGACGTGCGGGGCCTTTGGCCTGCCTCCACTGTGGGGGTACCCCCTGTGTGTGGCCTCTGGGGTGCTCCCTGTGTGGGGGCCGTTGTGGTACCCTGTGTAGCCAGGACCCACTGTGAGGGGCCTCGGTAGACGTCCCCTTGGCGGAGCCTCTGTGGCGCCTGGTGCAGGGCCTCGGATGGCGGGGCTTCCGGTTGGTGGCCCCCCGAGTGTTTGTTCTGCTTCTACTAAGGCGCTTAGGCGTATAGCCTAGTATATGGCGCTTCCGTCCTCCCCTGCTTAATCTTTTCAAACGATCCTGTATCTAGCTCTGCCGCCTCGGACATGGCTCACCTTGTGGTTGGGGGCCACACTTCTGGTTCTGGTTACAAGTGGACTGTTGCCACAGGCAGTGGATTCTCCGGTCTCTAGGTTTCACAGGGCAGCATGATTCCAGTGAGGGAATCTCCGGCTGTTGAGATCCGGCAGACATGTCTAGCAGAGTTCCTTTGCCTTTACTGAAATGGCAGACCTGCTGGTCTAGGGGCTGCAGTTGGTCTGCTGTGCTTTTTGGATGCAGTTCCCTGGTTGCTGAGGTCCCTGTACTGAGACTTGTAGCTTTGTGTCGGTATTTTCACGACACGCAGTTTTGTTCATCTTGGAGTCCACTGACAAGGGGTCATATTTCTTAACCTCCTTGGTGTTCTGGCCTTGTTTGGGAAGAAAACGCACTTTTCGAATTTGTGCGTCTGTAACCGGACCATTGGCAGTGCCCTTCGGGGGGCTGTTCAAATCCTGTTGTCTCGGGGGGTGATTGTTCCGATGTCGGATCAATTTTCAGGGGTTTATTCAAACCTGTTTTGCGGTCCAAGAAAGATGACGGGCGTGATATGTCCAATACTGGACCTTGGGGCCCTGACCTGCTTGTGCAGGTATAGAAGTTCAGGATGGGGTCCATCTGCATGGTGGTAGCGTCCCTTTGTCACAGGGATTTTTTTCTGGCTTCGCCATCACGACTACTTATACTTTCCATTATGCCTGATTACAGCACGTTTAGGGCAGGATCAATTCAGGGTGTTGTCCTTTGTTCTCGATACCACTCCTCGTTTTTTTTTCCCCAAGGTGTTGGTCCCGGATCGGACGTGGTTACATCAACAGGGGATGCGGGACTGGGCTACCTGGCCGACCTTCTTCTGCGAGCAGAGTCCGCTGCTACCCTGAAGGGTGACGTAGCCTCTATGTAGTCCTCGTCAGATCAGTTGGCTCTATATTACCTGAAGTCTGCTCGGCTCCTCGTTTGTATAGTGGAGAGTGTCCCGCCTGTTCGCGGGAGACCGGGGTTTGGTTCCCCAACGGGGAGCCATGCTGGAGTGTTTTCCTGCTCTGGACTGTCTCCAGAAAATATATGCTACTTTTTCATCTGGGTTGTCCGGCTGGTGGGCCTTCCTGTGGGCCTGCAGGCGGGTTTTGGGCATGATGGGATCTACCTGCTGGGCGATTCCACTTACACAGTTCCATATGAGCTCCCTTCTGGGAGATCCTGGTGTAATGGGACGAGTGCTCGAGGTCTCTGAGCAATAAGATTTGGTTGAACTGGAAAAGCTAGGGGATCCCTGGTCTGGTGGCTCGCCCGGTCTTCGACAGGGCACATTCTTTCTCCCCTTGTATGGGACGGCGGTTCCCACAAATGCCAATCTGTCCATTTGGGGAGGTGTCCTGGGACTGTGTTCTGCTCAGTATTGTTGGACTCTGGGGTCTCTCAGACTAACGATTGATATCCTCGATGTTCGGGTGATCAGTTTACGGCTGAATCATGGACGGATCAACTCCAGGGGCTCCCGGGACGGATCCGGTCAGATGTTGCCACGGCGATGGCCTATGTCGCGCGCCAGGGCAAAACATAATGTGTTGGCAGCCCTGGTAGTTGCTGGGATCTTCAGGTGGGTAGAATGTTCTGTTAGGGGCTCCTTCGGTGTACGCATTCCAAGGTCTGTCTGCATGGTGGGACCACTGGGTGTTCCTTTTTACCAGGCTAGTGATCATTGGATATGTATCTGGTGGGGCAATCCCGAGGTAGATATGTTTGCGTCCTGGCTGAACAGGCCTGTACCGGAACTTCAAGCATGGTTGGGTGTCTCTGGTGGGCACCTCAACCGCTCTGGTGGCCCCTATGGGCCGGTATCGTTTGAACTACACCTTTCTCTCTCACCTGCAGTTGCTGTGCCTTTCATGCAGGATCAGGGCCGAAGGGATTCTGGTCATTCCTTTGGGCCCGGGTTGACCTAGTTGGTCGTCGTACATCGACCTGGTCGCCGGCGTTCCTTGAAGGCTGTCTTTCGCGGAGGATCGACTGTCTCTAGGGCCGATCTCTCATCCTGTTCTACAGTCGCTTGTTTTGCTGCCCTGGCTGTGTTGAACCAGGTGCCGATGTTCCGATTTTGATGAAGGCTAGGGAGTCTATCTCTAGGTGGATCTACCGCGGGCCCTGGTAGGCGTATATATCCCGGTGTGAGTCCTTGGGCATTCGCCTTCGTTCCTTCACAGTGGCTCCGATTCCGACCTCCCATCTTGGAGGGTGAACAGAAATGGGCCTTGAGTACCTTCAAGGGCCAGCTGTCAACCTTGGCAGTCTTCTGCAGCGTCCCTTGGTCTCGCATTACATGGGGCGTATCTTTTGTTGGGCGAAGTCTGTTTCCACTGGTGCAGTCTCTTATAACGCTGTGGGATCTGACCTTGATGCCTTTGGTTCTACAGAGGCCTCTTTTTGAAGATATCGGGAGGTTCCCCTGTTTACTCGGTTTTAAGGAAGTGGCCTTTTTTTGGGGGCTATCACCTCTGCTGGCAGGGTGTTGGAACTGGTGGCGTTCTCTTGTTGTACACCTTCCGGTGTCCCACGAGGATGAGGTGTGTTTTTTCGCCCTTGCACATTACCTTTTCATCTAATTCACCTTTGAATTAGGACAATAGTGTTGCCTTTCCTGTGCCCTGGTCAACATCTCCTATGGCATTTGTCTTAAGTGCCATGGATGTGGTTTGGGTATTTTTCGGGTGTATTGGCTGCCATTGAGTCTTTTCGTGGTCAGACTCGCTGTTTGTGTTCTTGGACAGGCCAAGTCACAGGGTCTGGTTCTTCCGCAACTATTTCGGAATCGATTAGACTGATGAGGATTCAGGCTGGTTCTATCAGGGCTTGGTTCCCTTCTTCCCTGTTGTGGTGCACTCTAGTCAGGCGCTATTGCTTCTGGGTCTACTGTCATCAGGGGTGCCAGTTTTGCTGGGCGGCCACCTGGTTGTTTTGTGTAACCTTTCGTAACATTCAACGAAGTGGATGTGTTGCATCTGCGGATGTTTTCATTTGGCCGCAAGATTTTGCAGGCTACTTTTAGGGGGTTCTCCCCTCTTGGGGGTATTGTTCAGGTTGGGCTCCAGTTGTTCTGTGTTGTGCTCCTGTTACCTGGATGGCTTCGGTTAGCCTTGGATTTTGTTGTTATCCCACCCCTCATGTTTTGGCACTGCTTTGGGATGTCCCAATTGTAATGGATCGCTGTGTCTGTCAATGAACGAAAGCGAAAATAGGATTTTTTGTCTTACTGTAAAATCCATTTCTCTGAGTTCATTGACAGACACAGCACCTGTCCCTCTTCGGTGGTTTTTCATACTGCTTGTTACTAAACTGAAGGCTGATAGCAGAGAGGGTGGTGTATATCACATAGGACTGCCCATAGGTGTAGTCAAGCCTTTTTTTTTCTGCCTAGTCCTACTCCTGAAAGGGGGCGATATAACCCAATCATAATGGATCGATGTGTCTGTCAATGAACTTGGAGAAATGGACTTTCTCTTTGGTTCATTGATGGACACAGCAGCTCCATAGACCATTGGGTTATGCTGCCCTCTTCAGGAGTGGACTAGGCAGAACATGCAGTTCAACAAAAAGGCAGACATAGGGGGCAGTCCTTACTGATAGTAACCCTCCACCCTGCAACAGCTAGCTCAGTTTTTTTTCTGCCTAGTGCAAGGAGTAAGGACCTGGCTCCCTGCTGGGATCTGTGGTACCTCTGCTTTTGGTTCCACTTCTGGGTTTTTGTGATGAAGACTGCAATCAAATGCTGGGCTTGGTGACAGGCTGGATAATATAGATCCAGGTAGTCTCCCCAGCCCAGCCAGCGAGTGCATGCAGACCTTCGCTCCTCGCTGGGTCGGCCGCGACAAGCCCCTAACCGGACGGGGTGGGTTAAATGTCCCACCGGAGCACATATGACCGGGCGAATGGGTCAGTGTCACAGTGCTACCATGGCCAACAGCTCCACCCGGAATGGATGGGGAGGCAGATCTGTCTTGAGTGGGATACCCGCTACCTCCCAACTGGACTGGTAAGTACGCCCCCCTCTCCTGCTGGGGTATGGGGGGAGCAGGCGGGTTCCCTCCCGGGGTGTTAGGCTGGCGGGCTGGTTCCCCCCTCATGTGCTGCCGCTGGTCCCCCCCTCGGGTCCTCTTGCAGTGTCTGGGGTTTTTAGCTGGGCCCCTTACCCTTCTGTCTCGTGCTGCTTCGGCCGCCATTGCGGATGGCCAGTCCGGGGGGTAGCCGCGTTCGGCGGCCATCTTGGCGTAGTCGTGGCCACCATTTTGTTGTGGTCGGCCGCATGGTTTTACCTCTAGTGTGCCAGGCGGCCATTTTCTTGTGGCCTGTGCATACGATCTAGCTCCTGTGTGAGGGGGGTCGTCCTCTCCCCCCGCATGAATGGTCAGGTCAAC
>BLSH010277625.1:5358337-5377910 GCA_018402905.1 Glandirana rugosa
TTTTTTTTTTTTTTTTTTTTTTTCAAAATTTTCGGTCTTATTTTATTTAGAGTGCAAAAAATAAAAACTGCAGGGGTGATCAAATACCACCAAAACAAAGCTCTATTTGTGGGAACAAAATGATAAAAAGCTTGTTTGGGTACGTCGCACGAGTGCGCAATTCTCATTTAAATCGCAACAGCACTGAAAGCTGAAAATTGGTCTGGGCGGAAAGTGTTCTAAGTGCCCGGTATTGAAGTGGTTAAACGGAGAGCACTTGATCTACCCTTTTTTTATATATACACATCTGAAAGGATTCAGCTCACCTACCACCCTGGGGGGAGGGTGGGGGGCGTAGTGGTTTGCTGCCCCCCCTCAAAAAAAATATGGGCGGCTGGTAGCATCCCCCCCCCCCCCCCGGCTCTAATAAGGTGCTTCAAAAAAAAAAAAAAACACCAACCCCGCATTGGATTCCATGCATCCGGTGTCCTGAAAGGGGCCGGAGGCATAGATAGGGGGAGGCGGCGCTCCTGCGTCCTTAATGGACGGGCCGCCCTGATGACAACGCTCACTGCACTGTATCTATGGGGAAGCAGTGTTTTCATACAATGCTCTGCTGGTTTTGACTACAACCACATGCCTTTTCTCACTTCCATTACATAGAGATGTGTTGCTTTGTACAGTAGTTGACAGCTGATAACATTGTTTAACATCATCAGTTAAGCACACAAGAAGTTACAAGGATGCTGCAGTTATATCAAGATCAACATATATTTTCTGTACTTGCAGAAAATATACATAGCCTGAATAAAAGGAAACAATTGCAGCCACTACATCAAAGGACAGGTTTGCTGTTATATATTACATTTTGGTTGTTCGTTCGATATGGCTTAGGCAGCCTATAGGGTTCATGCAAACTGAGCTTTGAAAGCAGCACTTTTACATGTGTTTGACATTTTTTGTTTCTGCCTGTAAGCCACATCTATATAAGGAGAGGAACATTTACAAGCAGAAAAAAAAACATCACCAGCATGTTTAGGAGGGGAGCCTTTGAGCAGAAAAAAAACACTTGCTGCACATAAACATGCATAACCACTTGCTTACTGGGCACTTAAACCCCCTTCCTGCCCAGGTCAATTTTCAGCTTTCAGCGCTGTCACTCTTTGAATGACAATTGCACGGCCATGCAACACTGTACCCATATGAATTTTTTATCATTTTTTTTCACACAAATAGAGATTTCTTTTGGTGGTATTTAATCACTGCTGGGTTTTTTATTTTTTGCTTAAAAAAAAAAAAAAATGAAAAGACCGAAAAGCCGATTATGATCTTCTATTTACATCATGTGATCACCTGGTAAGGGGCCTGGACCGGCCCCTTACTCCGATCTGTGATCAGCCGAGTCTCATTGACTCGCTGATCACAGAGCGAGCTGCGCACACCCTGCAGGTGGCGCATGCTCGGAGAACGTACATAAACGCCCTCCTGGCAATTTAGGCCTGCACTGTAGCTGTCTTTCGGGCATAAGGAGGTTAAACGCTAGACACTCTTAGCGCTTGGCATTCTGTCATTCGTTCCACCGGCCAGAATAAATTCATATTCTGGCCAATCTATCTTTGCAAAGACCCAAAGAAAACCATCGTTCTCTGTGTCCTGTTCACACTACAACACTTGTATTGCCTGTATTTTTTCTGTGCAGAAATCTGCATCATGCATCCATAATCCTGCGCAGAAAAAAAATTTGCATGACATCAACAATTGTTTTCTTTGTGCCCTTGCAGAGACCTACATTAGAAATCTCTGCACATGGTGTGATCAAGATGAGTTTTTTTTTTTTTTTTTTTGAGAGAGAAAGATATATGGCAGGGAGCTGTGAGAATGCCATCATCCCAATGAACATAGAACAAGAGAGTACCCTCCAAAATACAGTACTTTTTTAGGCAATACGGACAAATGACCTCAAAGGCACAAATGTATAAAAATATATACATTTTTATTGAAAAACAAAGTAAGATTGTCTGGGAAAGGGGGTAAGGCTTGTGTGTGTAATATATACAAAAGAAGCACATCAAAGAGCCACCTTTATACAAAAACTGAAGGATGAGACATCCTACGCCTTTCTAGACTTGACATTTTACACTCTTCTTCAGGGATGCTCATATAATATGTATATAGGTGTTCTATAATATAAAAATAAGTCCACAGTGTACAGATATTACATTTTACATGTTCTATCTATATGTAAATGTAACATGCTAAATTCATTTACATGTTATATCCATATCTGTACACTGTGGACGTATTATTATTTTTATATTATGGAGCACCTATGTACATATTATATGAGCATTCCTGAAGAAGAGTTTAAAATGTGAAATCTTGAAACGCATTGGCTGTCTCATCCTTCAGTTTTTGTATAAATGTTGCCCTTTGATCTGCTGCTTTTCCTACCCCCTTTTCCTTTCTCAGAACAAAGGTACTTTATTGGTGTCTCATAGGATAATGTCAAGTATACGGAGGAACAAATGTACAATGCTGAGTGTATCAGTGTTTGAAACAGACAAAGTAATTGTATACCTACAGGAAGAGCTTAGACTTGTTCTCAAGGTTTAGTTAACCATACAACATAGTGGATGATGCAATCGGTAAACCAATGAAAAACTTTGAACATTATCCACACACAATAATGCGTACCATCAGTTAACAGCTCCAAGTAGAGGTCCAAGGAGCCCATACTTTGTCGTATTTCCATCGACACGCTTTATTCATATAGGTCAGGGATATGCAATTAGTGAACCTCCAGCTGTTGCGAAACTAAAAGTCCCATTATGCCTCTGGGTATCATGCTTGTGGCTGTCAGTCTTGCTATGTCTCATGGGACTTGTAGTTCTGCAACAGCTGGAGGTCTGTTAATTGCATATCCCTGATATAGGTGATTCTATAGATTGGCAAGGCTGCTTCTATTAGTGCTTCCCAGGAGGAGAGAGGCGGGGGAGAATCCATTTTATGAGAATTTATTTTTTGGCATAAAATAAAAGATAGGAAATCAGTAGTTTAGAGTGGTGGGAAATCGGGCGACAATGGATCTGTCTGTCCGTTGTCATCCGATCCACAGACAGATGGAACAATAGGGTTTTCATCCGTCACACTTTACGGAAGTGGATTGGAGAGCAACGGGTGTCAGCGGACATATCTCCATGGAGGCTCCGTTCAGGTCCGCCTGTCTGTTTTTTTAGGCGGACCTGAACGTCCGTGTGAAAGGGCCCTAACTCAGACGATACCGGCAGGGACAATTGTAACCTAAGGTTAATCTCCGCAAATACTGTTGCCCAATAGGCCGAAATGAATGGACAATCCAAAAACATATAGAGAAAGGCTCTAACATGCGTTTTACATCTTGGGCACACTGGGTCTTTGTCCGGGAAAATACGATGGAGTTTCTGGGGGGTATAATCGTAAAAATTTCACCTGTATAAGTTTATCTCGGAAAGAGATAACTAGTTTGGGTCTGTGTTCTAGACAGTCCTCCCAAGCTTCCCTATCCAGTGACACGATGTCATTGTGCCACATTTCCCACTATCTATCTATCTATCTTAGGGGAGTCTGTACCCAAGAGTGCACCATATAAAATCAATAGGGGTTTAGTTAACTCTTGGGGATAATAGTTTCTCTATAGGATCAGCCTGGGGGAGAGGCAACTGAGGAAACTGAGCACTGGTGGCATGTCGCAGCTGAATGTACCGAAATCGCATCTAGAGGCACAAGTGAAATTTAAGGGAAAGCTCAGAAAAAGATGCCCTGGGGCATCACATCTCCCAAAGAAACTATTCCGTATCTTGCCCAGACCTGAGGATCTGGCAAAGTACGAAAATGAGGCAAGCTAGGGTTTCCCCATAAGGGTTGAGCTGGTGACCATTGGTTGGGACCTAGGAAACGCCACCGAGCAGCTACCCACACCTTCCATGTGGCACGCATCGGACCAGGGACCTCAGCATATGCCTTTGGTCCTCTATATGTGTCGTTATGTAGATCTGCCAGGGACCCCAGCCAAACCGCCTCTAACCAAGTTGCCACATTAGATTTAGAACCCATAAACCACCACTGAACTGACACCAACATAGCCACCCAGCAATAGATTTGAAAGTTAGGAAAAACTAAGCCCCCAAGATGGGCGGGGAGTTGGTTGGGGTACCGCACCATTCCAGATAAAGGAACCCACACATTTATCAATATCTATAAAAAACGAGATAGCCCATATTGGACAATTTCTGAACATATAGTTAAATTTGGGTAATAGCATCATTTTTATAATATTGATATGCCCTAGCAGAGTCAGAGGAAGGGTGGCCCAAGAGGAGCATTTTGATTTCAGGGTCAATAGCAGGGGGAGAAGATTTTTGTCAAAATAATCAGAAGCCTGTTTGGTTATCAGAACCCCAAGATAGCGTAACTCGTCAACCCAACGCAGGGGAGACGGGCCCGCCGTTCTAGCATCCTCTTCATATAAGGGAAGCAAATGGATTTAGACCAGTTTATTCTAATCCCTGAGAACGCCCCAAAGGTATCAAAGATCCGCAGGGCAGCCAGGAGCGAAGGCCCAGCTTCATTGAGATACAACAATGTGTCGTCCGCACAGAGGGACAATTTTTCCTCCAGCTTCCCCACCCGCAGGCCCTGAACATCCGGGGCACTCCTGACCAAAATAGCCAGGGGCTCCAGAGCCAGGGCAAATAGGCTAGGAGAGAGTGGGCAATCCTGTCCTCGGTAAAGGCGAAAAGAGCCAGTTGTTAGTGCGGACCCGCGCCCTAGGCGCCCTGTAGAGCAATTGAAGCCCAAGTGGAGATTTGGGCCTGAACCCAAAATGACGAAAGACCTCCCAGAGACAAGGCCACTCCACTGAGTCAAACGCCTTCTCAGCATCGAGTGAAGCAATGACTCTAGAGCCCATATTCTCATGGGGACGGACCGGTTCAGATATAACCGCCGAATATTGATGTCCGTTCCCTTGCTCGGCATAAACCCAGTCTGGTCCACATCCACTAGGTCCTCAATCACCTGGGAAAGACGACCGGCCAGAACTTTGGCAAATATTTTTGCACCCACGTTCAGCAGGGACATTAGACGATAGGATGCACAGTCCTGAGGATCTTTACCAGGCTTGGGAACCAGCACAATAGTCGGGAAGCGACTCCAGTGATGCAAAGTCAGAAAGAAGAGAGTAAGTTTGGGCGCCAACAATTCCATAAAGTTGATGTAGAATTCAGACAGCAATCCGTCCGCCCCAGGGGTCTTCCAACCTTGCAACTGCCCCAAGGCCACCTGTACCTCCTCCAAGGTGAAATCCTCCTCCAGTTTCTCTCTGTCCCTAACGGACAGACAGCAGAAGGATATAGAGTCAAGGAAGGTGGAGAGATCAGACTATGAGTAATCAACCTGGGAGGAGTAGACATCCTGAAAAAAACTTGAGAAATCAAGCATTTATATGTTCTGGAGATGTCAGCACAAGGCCATTTTTATCTTTGATGCAGCTGATAGGCATAGAGGGAATGTGATCCTTGGCTAGCCAAGCTAGAAGTTTGCCACACAAAACAATATACGTATCACAGTGATAGATACAATACGACCACTTAAAAGTGCAACGATAAAGCAGTTTGTGCAATTCAAAAACCCATACTAAAATTAAAAGTAGTGAGGTATAAGTTCACAGTGACATGAATGAAAGTCCATCAAATTCGTGCTAGTCTTGAATCAATCACAGTAATTATTTGTTCATAGTAATTTCCTATGATAAAGCAAAAGTTCCTTTAACCGTGCTCTAGAAGAGAAGTGCTGAGAAATCCTTTTTAGAAAGTGCTTCACCACAAACGTGTGCCAGGGGTTCACACTCACCGGACCACAGCTCAAAATACGCCAAAGTTCAAATAAGATACAGCAAAACAGGTTCACCTGGTGCAGCGTCAAACATCCTCCCTCAGAGGGGACAGCTCATGGAGATAAACACCAAAAAAAACCTAACTGCGCAACACCCTTTAATTAAAACCATAAAAAAAGTGCAAGAACTCTTTGAAGTTTACACTCACATGTATGTGTGCCAATATGCCGGCACTAGCGATAACAGCGTGTATATGGATGCGGCTAGTTCCGTGTCTATGCGGCGTGCGTTCCACCACTCTGGAAGTCGGGACCAGGAGAAGCGGAAATGACGTCAGGAAGAGACGTGGCTTCTATGCATTTCGTGTTCCAATGAACACATCATCACAACTGTCACGTACCTGGCGGACGAGTCTGACTTATGCAGGGGTTCACCTCTCTTGCGGCCCTGGTTCGAGAATCCCTAATAGTGCAAACAGGGAGTTCAGGAGCACAGGGGGGCACGAGGGCTGGACTGGATCACTTGGTGGTGCGTGATGGTCTACTAGAGTTCATGCTGAGCAGAAGAGTAGTCGTGCGGTCCGGGTCAGCAACTGGCTGGCTAGGCGGTGCAAATGGAGCAGGCAGCCGGGTGGTCAGGTGCAGACGGGGTCGGCAACGTGCGGGCAGCGAGGTACAGGTGGATCAGGCAAGAGAGTAGTCATAGACAGGCCGGGGGTCAGGGCAGGCAGAAATCAGCAAAGTCCAAGGAAAGACGGGGTCACAGGTACAGGAAAAGTCTCCCAGAGTAAGGCACGGGGTCACTGGAACGCTGTAGAACCGACAGCATCTGCTACAGGGAGCAGTTTGGTTAAATGGGCCGTTTGGTGCGCGTGAACGCGCACAGGCGGCCAAAACGGCCAGAAGATGCTGATCCTAACAAGAATACTTCCTGATGATTTCTGAATCGGAATACCAAGGAGTGTTTGACTGCTGAATTTAGGCCCTTAACATTCCAGGACACTATCGTAACCTGGTACATCGAAAAAGTGTTGCAATAAATTGACTCAGGTATCCTTACCCTTTTCTCAGATGATTTTACTGTTTTTCAATAAAATTTATATATTTTTATAAATTTGTGCCTTTGAGGTCATTAGTCCATATTGCTTAAAATAGTCCTGCATTTTGGAGGGTACTCTCTTGTTCAAGCTTTTCTTTGAGTGTAGTCAGGCATTATTAGCTCTATAGACTTCACTGAGAACGCCTGTAAACATGTGTGATGTACCTTTTTGTGCCTGAAGAATTCCTCTCCTGCTATAGAACTGCTCTCTTTCCCTTGCCCAGCTCAGAAAACAAACTCCTGAAGCTCAATACACGTGCAAAAACGCCTGAAATACACCAGAAAATATTCTTCAAATTTACGAGGAATAAGCTGTGCTTAGGTGTGACTGCAAGATAAAGTACAATATCGGCATTATTATATGCCATTATCCACTTGCAGACTGCCCCATGCACATACAGTATATGGTAACATGCACGCGATCTGGCATTCCCAGTTAGGGGGTGCACGCGTTGGCGCCCACCACCCCGTTTGTGCTTTGATGTATGGCAGGTACCTGGTGATTGGCTTAGCAAATTACAGTACAGAGCCCTGTATTTACTAATAACATAGGGCTGTGAACATGGAGCAGAAATGTGGGGAGAAAAATCAGCCACATCTATTAGTAAAAGCAGCACATAATGCACATATTACACTTATTAGGCACACAGTTATCCCCTTCACTGCCCCTAGATGTTAGTCCCTTCACAGTCAGTGTTATTAGTACAGTGACCGTGTATAATAGTAGCATTGATCACTGTATTCGTGTCAGTCAGTTCCCACATAGCTTCAGTTACGGGGGGGGGAGCGGTAAAGCGCCGGTAGTTTTAGCAGCACTTTACCACTGTTACCTGGGGGGCAGCGGGATGCTTTTAACCCCCCACAAGGGATTAAAAAGGGGTTAAAAGTGCCAGCGTCCTGTGCTTCCAAGGCGTTGTTGAGCCGCTTCGGAAGCGCTGGCCATTGATTTCAATGGCAGGGGCGGTGTAGGAGCGGTGTATACACCGCTCACCCCACCGCCCCAAAGATGCTGCTTGCAGAACTTTTTGTAGCGTTCTGCAAGCACACCACCCTAGGGTGAAAGCACTCAGGCTTTCACACGGGGGTGTATGAGGGGTGTTTTTCAGGAGCTTTACAGGCACTATTTTTAGCGCGTGAGAAAGTGGCCTTAGTGTCACATTGCCCACAGCACAATCACAGTCCCACTAGAAGTCGCTGAAAAATTCCAGTATATATCCCATAGTTTGTAGACACTATAAGTTTCATGCAAACCAATTAGATTGGATTTTTTTTTACCAAAGTCATGTAGCAGATTACATTTTGGCCTAAATTTTTGAATTTTTGTGATTAATTTATTTTTTTGGATAAGATTTTTTTACTTTTTTCGTTTATATAATTAAAAAACCCAGTGGTGATCAAATATCATCAAAAGAAAGCTATATTTGTGTGAAAAAATGGTAAAAATTTCATCTGCGTACAATGTCCACGTAATTACCAGTTAAAGTAGCATAGTGCCAAATGGCAAAAAATGCAATGGTCATGAAGGGGGTAAAGCCTTTCGGCGCTCAAGTGGTTCATAGTGTTTTTGTTTTTTTTATTATACTACACTATGCCAGAGCACTTGGTTCTACTTATAACTTGCCCTACAGGATTTTTATGTTCACTAGTGTAGAACAAATCCAGCATATACACCTCCTCTCTTCTCTCCGGCACATCACTTGCTTGCAGACTATCTCTTCTCAACACCTCCAGCACAACACTTGCTTGCACTTCCCAGACCAGCTAGCACTGATTTGTAGGCTTGACACTGGCTCGGCCATTGGCTAAAGTATATGCCCTTTGCAGGCAGGGACCACAAGCCCCTTTGGTGTAGCAAAAATGAAGGTACAGTATCTCACAAAAGTGAGTACACACCTCACATAAATATATTATTCTATCTTTTCATGTGACAACACTGAAGAAATTACACTTTGCTACAATGTAAAGTAGTGCACAGCTTGTATAACAGTGTGAATTTGCTGTCTCCTCAAAATAACTCAACACACATCCATTAATGTCTAAACTGCTGGCAACAAAAGTGAATGCACCCCTAAGTGAAAATGTCCAAACTGGGCCCACGGTGTCAATATTTTGTGTGGCAACCATTATTTTCCAGCACTGCCATAACCCTCTTGGACATGGAGTTCACCAGAGCTTCACAGGTTGCCACTGGAGTTCTCTTCCACTTCTCCATGATGACATCACAGAGCTGGTGGATGTTAGAGACCTTGCGCTCCTCCACCTTTTGTTTGAGGATGCCCCACAGATGCTCAATAGGGTTTAGGTCTGGAGACGTGCTTGGCCAGTCCATCACCTTTAGCCTCAGCTTCTTTAGCAAGGTAGTGGTCATCTTGGAGGTGTGCTTGGGGTCGTTATCATGTTGGAACGCTGCCCTGCAGCCCTGTCTCCGAAGGGAGGAGATCATGCTCTGCTTCAGTATGTCACAGTACATGTTGGCATTCATGGTTTCCTCAATGAACTGTAGCTCCCCAGTGCTGGCAGCACTCATGCAGCCCCAGACCATGACACTCCCACCATCATGCTTGACTGTAGGCAAGACACGCATGTCTTTGTACTCCTCACCTGGTTGCCGCCACACACGCTTGACACCATCTGAACCAAATAAGTTAATCTTGGTCTCATCAGACCACAGGACATGGTTCCAGTAATCCATGTCCTTAGTCTGCTTGTCTTCAGCAAACTGCGGGCTTTCTATTGCATCATCTTTAGAAGAGGCTTCCTTCTGGGACGACAACTTTGCAGACCAATTTGATGTAGTGTGTGGCATATGGTCTGAGCACGGACATGCTGACCCACCCCCACCCCTTCAACCTCTGCGGCAATGCTGGCAGCACTAATACGTCTATTTCCCAAAGACAACCTCTGGATATGATGCTGAGCATGTGCACTCAAGTGTCCTGTTAAACCACTCTATGGTCTTGACCACTGTGCTGCAGCTCAGTTTCAGGCTCTTGGCAATCTTCTTATAGCCTAGGCCATTTTTATGTAGAGCAACAATTATTTTTTTCAGATCCTAAGAGAGTTCTTTGCCATGAGGTCCCATGTTGAACTTCCAGTAACCAGTATGAGAGAGTGAGAGCGATGACACACCTGCTCCCCATCCACACCTGAGACATTGTAACACTAACGAGTCACATGACACTGGGGGAGGGAAAATGGCTAATTGGGCCCAATTTGGACATTTTCACTTAGGAGTGTACTCACTTTTGTTGCCAGCGGTTTAGACAATGCCTGCGTGTTGAGTTATTTTGAGGGGACAGCAAATTTACACTGTTATACAAGCTGTACACTCACTACTTTACATTGTAGCAAAGTGTCATTTCTTCAGTGTTGTCACATGAAAATATATAAAAAAATATTTACAAAAATGTGAGGGATGTACTCACTTTTGTGAGATACTGTAAGTCCCAGTGCTAGCTGTCCACATGGCTACTGCTCCCAGGCACTGCCAGCCCTCCTGGCTGCAGCTGCCCCTCTCCACTGCCCATGCCACCCCAGTCCACTCTACTGGCTCTGCACCCATCCCAGACTGCAATCTCTCAGTCCTCTCATGCGTGCCTCCCCAGTCTTTGAGTGACTGTGTCACTCACCGGCCCTCTTGGCTGCGACCTATTGTTCCCCCCTGGAGACTTTGCCTGGCAGTGCTCTCCTGCTGTCCTCTCCTTGCTCCCATGCCACCTGTCCAGGACATCTCCATGTGTCTTGAGAAGAGCCCTATCCTCACCCGAGCCCCTGGCCCAAGGTCATCCCCCTAGACTGGGGAGCTCCCTCGAATGCCCAGACAGCCTAGCGCTCCATCTCCAGCTTCCACACCGAACAACTCTTCCCCAGTTGGGGTGACCCTGGGTCTTTAAGGAGGCCTGCCCACTGCCAATCCAAGGCTCAGGGCTCCTCAGAACACCCTAGGCAGCTCCACCTCTCCTCTTCTTCCTTTCCAGAAGACACTAGCACATTCTGGAAGTGGGAGGTCTTAATGATGCTGCCTGTGTCATCCAGCTCTGCCTGAGTCACTCCCAACCCAGATCAAAACACATAAGCCTGGCTACTAGCCAGGCCTGCCTAAATTTACCTACTCTATCCAAAAATCCTCTTCGCACAGCTGCCGCACTCTAAATTTAGTTATGGTTGCCACCCGTCTGAGATTCACCCAGACAGTACGGGTTTTGGATAATGTGTCCGGGATTCAGACACACAGTGGAGTTACACAGTGTCCAGACCCAGCTGAGGAGTCTTGTATTATTACTCTGTAATGGGGTTCCCCGTGCAGGTGTATCCCTCCCCTGCCTACACTGCCCGGCGCTCTGCCTGAGTCTCCTGCGCTGTGTAAGTTTTGCGGTGCTGTGTGACACATTGTAGGGCGGCTGTGTGCTGTGAGGGGGAAGAAGCGCGCCAGTGCCTACTCAGTGCAGACACCCAGGCCCGGGCTCTTCCCCTCTGCAAGCTGAGCATGTGACCTGTCTGGAGTGCGGAGCTGGTGCACAGAGCCTGCCATGCGAGCTAAGGGGACACCAACTGCTGGGTAAGTGCTAAGAGCCCTCCCTTTCCTCCTCATAAGTCTTTACTTTCCTGCAGTTCACAGTCCACAAGCTCTCCAGTGCAGGACTTGTCATGTTGGTCTTTCCAGGGACATGGCTGATTGAAGATCGCAGTCTAGTTCCCCCTGCAATCCCATCCTGGCATAATCACTACATTGTCTGTTATCTGATATCTTCTCTATTTGTGGGGTGCAATTGGATTGCTTTGATTTTTTTTTTTTTTGTGTCTCTAGCTTTTTTTTCTACCTGTGATTGGTCAGTGTGATCACATGGTACAGACTGAGCCAATCACAGGCCATCTGTACCATGTGATTACCTCTGGCCAACCACAGGTAATCACAACAAAATAAACGGGATCTATTTCAGTTAGTAAAATGCTTGCATTGCTATATGCAAACCTAATGTGTTAAAAAATATATATATTGATTTCTTCTCCAGAGACTGTTACTATGGTAACATTATATTGCTCTGTTCAAAGTGTGTTTAAAAAAATCATACAAAAAAAGAAACTGTATAATAAAAATTAAAAAAAAATGTTTTGTTTTGCACTGTCACCAGTCAGTGTCCCTGATCACCATCACACTAGTCATATGATGACACTGTACTGCACTGGTGACAGTATGTAAAAAAATAATTACATTTCTTAATTTTCCAAAAAATTTATGACAAAAAAATGACAACTTCAAAAACTTGCCATGCCTCTTACTAAATACCTTGAACTGTCTACTTTCCAAAAAGGGGTAATTTGGGGGAAATGTATACTGTCCTGACACTTTGGGGCCTCAAGAAATGAGATAGGCCGTCAGTACATCAGGATTGATCGATTTTCAGATATATACCATAGCTTGTGGCAAAATACAGTCTGGCCTAAATTCATGAAGAAAGACTTTGTATTTGCAAAATATAACTGAAAAAAAGAAAAATGTGTTTTTTTTTTCAAAATATTTTCGGGCTTTTTTCATTTATTTAGCAAAAAATAAAAAACACTCGGTGATTAAATACCATCAAAAAAAGCTCTATTTGTGTGAACAAAATGATAAAATTGTAGTTTGGGTACAGCATGATCGCGCAATTGTCATTCAAAGTGCGACAGCGCTGAAAGCTGAAAATTGGCCTGGGCAGGAAGGGGGTTAAAAGTGCCCAGTATTGAAGTGGTTAACCAGTTGCTGACCGGCCGGCGTGGATTGACGGCGGCAACATGGCTCGATATCGCCGTCCCCTGACGGTGGCTGCGAGATCGTGAGCGCACGCGCGATGCCGGGGGCACGCTCACTGTGTATCAGGGGAGCCAAGGAGCGGGTAGGGCGGACTCTATGTCTGCCGGCTACCGCGCTCGCTCCCCCACAGTGAAAGAACGGGATCCTTGTGTGTAAACACACGGATCTCTGTTCTGACAGGGGAGAAGGAAAGTGATCTTCTGTTCCCTGTTTATGGGAGCAGCGATCACTCTCCTCCCCCACTCAGCCCAGCCAACATACAGTTAGTAACACCTCCCAGGGAACACAGTTAACCCTTTGATCGCCCCCTAGTGTTAACCCTTTCCCTGCCAGTGACATTTATACAGTAATCAGTGCATTTTCATAGCACTGATTGCTGTATAAATGCCAATGGTCCCAAAAAAATGTCCAACATGCCCGCTACAATGTTGCAGTACCGCTAAAAATTGCTGCCATTACTTGTAAGAAATAAAAAAAATTTAAAAAAACATAAATTAAGTCTCATCGTTCGTAAAACGCAGCAGCTTTTGCGCAAACCAATCAATATACACCAATTGCGATTTTTTTTTTTTTTTTTTAACAAAAATATTAGGAAGTATATATATCGGCCAAAACTGATGAATAAATGTGTTTATTTACATATATATTTTTTTGGATTTGTATTTTAGCAAAAAGCAAGAAATATTGTTTTTTTGCAAAATTGACGCTCTTTGTTTATAGCGGTGATCAGAAGTG
The DNA here is from genome assembly GCA_018402905.1 of Glandirana rugosa. Taxonomy (NCBI): domain Eukaryota; kingdom Metazoa; phylum Chordata; class Amphibia; order Anura; family Ranidae; genus Glandirana; species Glandirana rugosa. The sequence continues at coordinate 5,371,813 of BLSH010277625.1, forward strand.
ACACAGAGGTGATCAAATACCACCAAAAGAAAGCTCTATTTGTGGGAAAAAATAGACGCCAATTTCGTTTGGGTACAACGTCGCACGACCCCGCAATTGTCAGTTAAAGCGACGTAGTGCCGAATCGCAAAAAGTGCTCTGGTCATAAACGGGGAAATCCTTCTGGGGTTTAAGTGGTTAAAAACCAACTAAAAATTCTGACAAACTGACCAGATGGTTGAAAAAATATGAAATGGCATTATAAGTAATCCACTCTTCTGTAAAAGAAATGTATGTAGAAATCCCTGAAGCTGCGCTAATTTTATGAATGTCTCCTACAGTCGTCTTCTGGTTGTATTTTGTTCTGTAGCAGATGTGGGGAATTCCCGCAAAATCCGATGTCAGGTCTGAGAATGGCTGTATAGAATAGTCCTGGCCTTATCGCCTTCCGGTGACTCCATGAGACCGTTCCTGGCCTGCAGTACAATCCTGGTTACCATAGCAACAAAGGCCTACCACTGACAGAACAGGAGTAGACAAACATGTAAGTAGAATGTATGAGAGAAATGTATCGCGCTTAGGATTAAGTGGTAACTCAGCGGCTGCCCTCCAGTAACTCCCTCCCTGAGGGGGGATTTCAGAGGTTATTTTAGTATAATTGGATGTGGCTCTGCCTGAGTTTGAGATTTAAATATGAGTAAAAAATGTGCTAGTATGATGTGCTAGTATGTGCTAGCAATGTACAAAAACAGTGAAAAATTGTAGTGTGACGTTATAAATAATAAATAAAAAAGTGCATATGTGCTATATTAACTTCCTTTGGTGCTCAGTAATCCAACGTGTCATAGTATAAAAGCAATAGGCGAAAGTATAAACCGTCCCAAATAAACCTAAACAGTAGTTTGTGCAAGTATATACACCATTAAAAACATCAAGTGAATGCACCATTAGAAAACCGGTAAATACAAATCATAAATGGTTCAATAATGTGCTAGTATAATGCGATGGTATTTCTAATACTCTGAGGTGAACTTATAAAGATCTAATTATGGGAATAGTAAAGTTCATATCAGTCCGTATAGATTAGTCATAAGCAAAGGTTCACAGTTCACGTATATCAGATCCAGGATATCCTTTCTTCTCCAAATATATAACATATAGTATTCTTCATACAATTTAAGGTGTTCAGTGCTCATAAGTGCTCTTCCTCTAAACCCCTATTCATTAGAAGCAGTTTATGTGAGGTAGAAGTGTTGTTCACACGTGCTCCCCTTTGGACCCCTCCTTACCAGAGGGCATTACCCCTGCAGGGGTGAAATGCCTATCTTTATAATCCACTGGTGTTCCTCGCGGTGGTGCATTCGTCCATCCTAATAAGTGGCTTGATGATGAATATGGGCGTTTGGTCTGTCTTTGAGGTGAGAGTTCTGTGAGCACAGGACAGGGGAAACAGCATCCATCCAGTAGTACTTTTGGTGGTGTGCCTCCCCAGATTGGCTCTTTCTGCACGAGTGAAGCACTTTAAACGTTTTTTGAGCAAGGATTGCACTAAGTCACTTTGGATTTTGTTTTGAGAGACTGTATTTCGTGAGAGACATTCACTCTTTGGTTGTGTCAGCTTAGATTAGTCCTATATAAGGAATAAAAAAATGTATATAAGGAACTTGTTGGTGGTTGGCCTAAAATATGTGATCCTGATTAAAATCTGAGAGGTCATACTATACAGGTGTGAGAATAACACGCCTTATATATCTGTGGGTGGAGGATCTGATTTGTATGTGGTATAAGTAAGTATGTAATTGAAGGGGTGGTTATTTATTTTTGCCTTGATATCATAAATTTATGGATTCTTCTTAGAAATTAGATATGAAACAGTTCAAGTCGATATCCACGTTGAGGCCTCCTGGCACTAGACTCCCCAATTTATATATCCACATTGTTTCGTTTTGGGATATCTGCTGTTTCTTATTACATCCTCTCCAATGTGGGTGGACTTTATCTATTCCATAGAATTTTATCAATGTAGGGTCTTTGTTGTGGACTTCTTTAAAGTGCTTTGACAAACTGTGCTTTGGGAAGCCTTTTTTGATGTTCCTTATATGTTCACTGATGCGTTTGTGGAGTGGCCTAGTGGTTCTGCCCACATATAATAGCCGGCATGGGCACTCGATAATGTAAACATGTAAGTGATGGAGACACATAAGACATTGTGTATAAGCACTACCACCTCTCTTCTAGGCTTCATTCATTTGACAAAACTACTATCAAAATAAAACCGCTCACTAAGGGCCCATTCACCCATTGCGCTGTGGTAACGCGTGTTGTTTGTGAGGTGAACAATGCACCTGAGTGGTGTGACTTGGGCCCCTCAGGCCTCATTCATATAGGGGGCTGTGGTAATGCGTGTTGTTTGTGAGGTGAACAATGCACCTGAGTGGTGTGACTTGGGCCCCTCAGGCCTCATTCACATGGGGGGCTGTGGTAATGCGTGTTGTTTGTGAGGTGAACAATGCACCTGAGTGGTGTGACTTGGGCCCCTCAGGCCTCATTCACATAGGGGGCTGTGGTAACGCGTGTTTGTGAGGTGAACAATGCACCTGAGTGGTGTGACTTGGGCCCCTCAGGCCTCATTCACATGGGGGACTGTGGTAAACGCTTGTTTGTGAGGTGAACAATGCACCTGAGTGGTGTGACTTGGGCCCCTCAGGCCTCATTCACATGGGGGGCTGTGGTAACGCTTGTTGTTTGTGAGGTGAACAATGCACCTGAGTGGTGTGACTTGGGCCCCTCAGGCCTCATTCATATGGGGGGCTGTGGTAATGCGTGTTGTTTGTGAGGTGAACAATGCACCTGAGTGGTGTGACTTGGGCCCCTCAGGCCTCATTCACATGGGGGGCTGCTGGTTAGAATCTGTGATTCTATCTGCTCCAGTGTCACTAAATTCCCCTGTCTGTGTGTTAGCGGGCGCAACCAGCAGTGGCGCAGCTAGGTTTCTACCATCTCCTGAACAGTAAACATGATCAGCGACTCTAACCGGCCCTGAACGCAGGCTGTGCCCAGGGAAGGGGGCTGTGGACAAACTGGACACCGCTAATCGTCCAGTTTCTAAGTTGCCACAGCACAGAGCGTTGCCCAGATGTGGCGTGTAGCCGCATTTAGCCATTTAGTCCACCAGCCTCCTCTGGCCTAAATTACCCTAAGGCTACTGTCACACTGGGGAGGTGGAGCGTTAGCGGTAAATCCCCGCTAGTCACAGCGGGGATTTACCACTGTTAGAGCGGCACTGCGGCTGCGGGAGCGGTGCGCTTTTAACCCCCTACAAGGGGTTAAAACAGGGTTAAAAGTGCCCGCTCTCTGCGCTTCCGAGGCGGTGTGCAGCCGCTTCGGAAACGCTGCCCCATTGTTTTCAATGGGCAGGGGCGGTGGAGGAGCGATATATTACCGCTCACCTCACTTTTTGTAACGTCCTGCAAGCGCACCGCCCCAGTGTGAAAACACTCCTACTTTCACATTGGGGTGGATGGGGAGTGACTTTTCAGGCACTATTTTTAGCTAAATAGCGTCTGTAAAGGGCCTCAGTGTGAAAGGAGCCTTAGACCCCTTTCACACTGAGGCGCTTTTGTGCTAAAAATAGTGCCTGAAAACGGCTTCCCATTCATTTCAATGGAAGCTTTCACACTGGGACGGTGCGATGGCGGGGCCGTGTAAAAAGTCCTGCAAGCAGCATCTTTGGGGCACTTAAAAAAGCACCTCAAAAACGCCCCTCTCCATTGAAATGATTGGGAAATTGATTCAAAATCGCCTGAAAAACACAGCAAAAGCACTTCAAAAGCACCGTAAATAGTTTTTTTTTTTGTTTTTTTTTTTAAGGTCACGTTCTCACGTGACCTTAACCACTTAAAGTGGTTGTCAAGTCTTTTAAAAAAAAAAAAACCTGCAGGAGAAAGGCATAACGAGCTAGTTAGATTTTTTTTTTACATTTTTTTATTGGTTATGTTTTATAGCAGAAAGTAAAAAACATTGTTTTTGTTTCTGAAAATTTTGCTCTTTACTCTTCCGTTCACTGACAGACGCAGCCTTCTTATGACACGTGGGGTTATGCTCATATCACTAGGAGTAGACTAAGCAAAAATAAAACAAAAGCATAGGTTGGCCCCTCCCAGGGGGCCGTCCTCACCTTAGCATATAATCCCCCTGCTCTGCATAGCACATCAGTTTTTAAATTGCCTAGTGCAAGGAGTAGACCTGGTTCCCTATGGGATCTGCGGTCTCCTGAAGATTTTTTCTGATGAAGACTGCTATCAAGAAGCTGGCTGGTAGTATAGAGGATATCTAGAATCCAAAAACTTTCCCCAGTCTGGCCGACACTATGCGAGCTACCCTTAGTGGGGGCCCGCCGCATAGCGCCCGTTCCGTGCGGGCGGCCAGTGGCTAAAACCCACTAGAGCCCAGTGACTGGTTTTGTTCCTGTCCAGGGGCCTGGCCAGCAGAATGCCTCTCTATGGGGAGGTAAGTCTGCTCCGGGTGGCTACCCGCTGCGCCCGTCGGATTGGTGAGTGGACCCCTCTTCCGTCCTAGGGGCGCGGAGAGTGGGCACCTGGGCAGCTTCTGTGGTAGCCGGCCGGTGGGGGTATGTTAGTGGGGACACACTGGGTGGTACCCCTTTGAGGATTATCTCCCGTTCCCCCCACTCCCCCTCCCCACCTGCAGTACCGCACCTTGCACTGACCGTTCGGAGCACTGCATTTAGCGGTTCGCCGCCATTTGGTGTGGATCACAGTTCGTTCGTCTGCCGACCACACCATTTTGCTATAAGCTCTGCTTGTGTTAATGGCAGCTTCCATCGTTTGGTTTTCAGCCTGTCCTCTGGCGGCCCCCAGTGGTCGTTTTTGGTACAGGAAGTGATATAAACGGCAGTAGTACTTCCAGTTTCACTTGGACAACGTGGCTGACACTCTGTGGTGCAGGCTCTTGAAGTGCAGTGGATTTTTGGGCATTGCTCATTCCGGTCACAAGTTCTGAGGCATTTAAAACAGCAAGTATAGCTAGTTCTCCTTGGGTGCTGGTAGCGGTGGGTGCAATCCTCCCGGGTCTCCCTGGCTGATTGGTGGGGTAGAGGTGGTGGTCACACAGTGGGGGTGCCGGAAGGCTGGGATGTCAGAGGCCGGCAAGGCTATGGCAGGTGTACCTGCGGATCAACAATCCACCCCGGGAACCTTGGTGTCCCTGGAACAGCTGAGGGCGGTATTTGGGGAGTTCTTTCCCCGGGCGGGGGACCCGGTTCCGGGGGGCCCCAAAAAACGCCCACCCCCCCTCTTTCCTCAGGGGAGGATTCGGATCCAGAAAGCACCTCAGTGGTCACACCTGTGGACCTATCAGAGGGTGAACTGCCCTCAGAAGGCGAAGGTGATCAGGAGGCTCCTTTTTCGCGTGATAAAGCAATAGTGGCCGCTCTGATCACTGATATCCATGACTCCATGCGGCTTGACCAAGCAGGGGAGTCGCATGAGTCCTCATATATTTGTGGATCACTTAAACCCCCTAGGTCCCCTAGGGCTTACCCTTATGATCAGGTGTTTGAACAGGCGGTGTTCAAGGAATGGCTGCGGCCACCAAATTCCTTTGCTTTTCCTAAAAGCTTTGCTGTTCGCTACCCCTTTGAGGATAGCTTTACTAAGAGATGGGCTTCCCCAACGGTGGACCCCCCCAGTGGCCCGTCTGAATAAGGCAACGACCATTCCCTTGGAGGGGTCTCCGTCTTTTAAGGAGGCGGCCGATCGCCGCACGGAGGCAGTGTCTAAGGCACTGTTCTTGTTGGCTGGGTCAGCCATGCGTCCAGCTCTGGGCATTCTTTGGATGTGGTGAGGGCTTTGCGGGTGTATTTGTTTTTTACAGCTTCTTTTCGGAAGTCTGATTCTTTATTTGTGCTGAAGGAAGGGCCGCGCAAAGGCATGGCGGCCTCGTCAGCTACCATTTCTCGTTGGATAAGGAAGACCGTGACTCATGCATATGAGATTCGGGGCAAGGTTCCCCCGTTTCCAGTCACGGCTCCAAGCCTCGGTGTCTCAGGTGTGCAAGGCGGCCACTTGGGCCTCAGTTTCTCTGAGTTCACTGACAGA
>BLSH010277625.1:5384160-5401902 GCA_018402905.1 Glandirana rugosa
CGTATATATTGGAGATCATGATCTCTTTCGACTGGAATCGAAGGTGTATCGTCACAAAACGGCCCAGAGAATCATGTTTCACCTCTAGGATGGTTGGCTGTAACTTTTTGTGTAGAAGGATAATAACTCCGGCCTTCCTGCCTACCGCAGGTGAGCCATGGACGCTCCCTACCCAGAACTTTCGGAGGCGATGGTAGTCGTCCGCACTGAGGTGAGACTCCTGGAGTAGGGCCACATCAGTGCGGAGGCTTTTGAGGTGTCTGAGAACTTTGGTCCGTTTGGAGGGGGACCGTAGTCCCTTAACATTCCATGTCACTACCCGTAAGAATGTATACGGCAACTTTGGGATCTGTTATAGGAACTAAACAGTGTCAGTGTGATAAGTAAGAAGGACTCACGATTTTGCAGAGATGTAGGTTTGAGCTCTCTAGGGTGAATATCGGCAGTCTCTTCCCTTGGGAGACGAGAACAAGAAATGGGGTGATAGCTGTAGAAGACAAATAGGAAAATTAGTACAGAGAACAATAAATCAAACTTTCTGCACTTCGCTTTTTTCCTCATGAGTAACACCACTACTGCGCGGCTAGTCCGCTCAAACAGGCCGGGATACAGGTAATAAAAAACTGGGGGAAAGTCTCGGCCAACAATGTGTGAACTTGTTCAAGTGGATTGATTATCACCAGATAGAAGGTGTCTGGGGCGATTTCTCCTAGATAGTGGTTAGAGAGGCTAGTAAACCCTGTAGAAATCCTGGTTAGTGTTTATGAAAGTGAGTGGGGGTATTTCAAGTTGGAAGCGGGGATGGGCCCCCGATGTTGTTGGGGCGCAGGCGTTTTGCTGGATCCTTTCTGGGGCTCCTTTGCTCCCTGGAGCCCGGAGAGGTCAGGCCCTGGGTGGTAGAGGGGCTGGTTAGTGTAGAAATCGTGGATCTGAGGAAAGTCTCTGCCTCTCTGGGGGTTTGAAAGGAAAGCTGTTTGCCATCATTTGTTTGGATCCGTAGTGTCGCCGGGAAGGCCAGGGAGAAGCGTATCTTTTGCTTGTATAGTTCTGAGCAGACCGCCTGAAAGGCTTTGCGTCTTTTGGATACTTCTGCTGAATAATCGGCGAACAAGAGTAGGCTAGCTCCTTCTACCTTTAGGTTACGGTTTTTCCTGTAGGCCCTTAGTATTTCCAGCTTGTCAGCATAGTTAAGATATTTAGCTATAACTGCTCTGGGAGATTTGCGGTTGGGATCTGGTGGGCCTCTTCTGTGTGCACGTTCGACGGTGCAGGGTGCAGGTAGGCCCAGCGCCTCAGGGATACGAGAGGAGCATATATGTGCCAGAGCATTATTAGGACAGTCCTCAGGTAGGCCTATTATTCTCAGGTTGCTCCTTCTGGACCTATTTTCAAGATCCTCAAGCTTTTCTTGGATAGCTGAGAATGCTTTATCATGTGTTTCCAATGTGCCTGATGCCTGATAGAGTTCATCATCAATGTCTGACACCCTTGCTTCTACTGCAGAGAGTCTGCGGGCCTGTTCACCCAGCTCCCTCTTCAACTGTGTTATCCCCGTTTGGACTGCTGCGTCTACAACCTGTGATATGTTGGGGAGCAGGAGGGCAGCTACCGCCTGAGCTATTTTGGTATACTCATCTGGCGTTTCAGCATTACGGGTCTCTGGGGCCTGCGTGTCCATCGATATCGCCGCCTGATCCGCGGTCGCGGCCATCTTGGTACACCCAGGCGTCTGGCCTGTTGTTTCTGCACGGCCCGGAGCGGCTGGCTCCGACCGCGGAGTTGTTAAAAAGCGGTCCATCAGGTGCCTGGGAGCTTCCCCTTGCTTGGCTGCTGGTTTAATGGTGCCGAGTCCCGCTTGGCTGCTGGTTTAATGGTGCCTGTGTGAGCGGAGCTGTGCGCGCTCACTCTTCCCTCATGAGGCGCCGGAACCGGAAGTCGGGGGGTGCTTTTGGAATGGGAGATAACTTATGCTGGAAGGTGGGGTTCATATCCTCTTACATGCAGCTTCCTTGGCTGTGCAGGATAGGAGGGTTTACTTCCACGTTAAGGCTGTCAGCAGATTGGCCTCTACAAACTCCGCAGTGTCTAAAAATGGAGAGCAACTGTGCAGAGCAGGGTGAGACAGTGTATTACTGTATTTTAAACTGTATAGATGCTTATATTTAATATTTTACATAGCTATACCTGCAAAAGGAACCAGCCTGAAGTCATCTAGCAGGACAATTTTCCGACTAAAGTTCCACTTTAAGTGGTTAAAGTATAAGGGCCCATTCACACAGGGGCGATCCGACTTTGGCGCGACTTTGCTAGGCAATCGCAGCGCGACTTCAGGCGACTTACAACTAATGCCAGGCGACTTTGCCTGTGGCCAATCAGAGAAGGGAGGGAGGGGGTTGCCCCAATTAAATTCTATTCTTTTCACTGTAAAGTCGCTTGCATTAAAATGGGGGATCTGACTTGGAGGCGACTTCTATTGAATCCTACGGGCACAAGTTGCATAGAGGTCACCTTGAAGTCGTGCAGGAACCTTTTTTTTTTTTAAGTCTGAGCGACATTAAGACGGCTCCCATTCATTTCAATGGGATTTGAGATGTCAATCGACTTGGGACGACTTGAGGCGACTCAAGTTGGAGCACAAGTTGCCCCTGTGCGAACGGGCCCTAACTAAAGGCAAAACTTATTCCTTAGTTTTGGGCAGAGGGATTAGAACACCTTCCAGTTTTTATTGCTGTCTGTGCCCTCATTAGGGAGATTCACCCTATCTATTTGTCCTGTTTACTATTATGCTTGAAAGTGAAAGTAAAAGAAAATCCCCAATTTTGGGTTGTCCCCAGAAAAGTAATAGAGGAGAAATCTTCCAATGGGGACACTAGTTTTGGTGGCCTGGCGTCCCCAAGGGTTTCCCTTTAATGTGCAGGAATTTCCTCTCACTTGCTGTTTGGCTGTGGGACAGGAAATTAAGGTAAATCTCCCCAATGGGGCACAGATGGGGGGGAAAAATAAACCATTGGGGGTTATAACCTTACTCTATCGAAAATAAAAAAAAAAAAAAAAAATTTTGCCTGTAGTTCTACTTTAAATGTCTATTTAAGGTGTGTATGTATGTGCCTGTTTGCGAAAGTAAACATTTGAAATCTTTTATCTGGTATTGTTAGTATTTGCTTACAGTAATGTTCTTCATCTGCATAGATATTTGTCTGTCCATTTAAAAAAATTTTGCAGAATATGGCGACACAGGGTAGAAAGGAGACTGAATCCTGGAGCACTACCGTGATCATGAGTAATATTCTAAAGGTATGGTTCTGTTCTTCTAAACACTACGCATCTCATCTAATACTAGTGTAAAAAGACACTGTTACTAGTGTAGCCAAGTGCTCCCTTGAGAGTGGCTGGCAGTAGTGGTTCACCTGATAGCTGACCTCAATTGCACCATATATCACACATCTGGAGACACTGACCAGACCGGTTCTTGTTTTTGTTGTTTTATTTGGGGGAAATAACTTGGATGGGGATAAGGGGTAACTGTGGGATGCCCAAAGAATTATGGTACAAGGATCCCATATACAGTCCTGTATATGCACACTTCACTGCAGAACGTCCCTCTGCAGACTATTGCTCCTCTCAACTCTCCAGCACTTCACTTGCTGACCGTTTCTCTTACAGTTCTCTCACTACACAGATCTCACAGCTTTACACTTCTTTCCTTCTCTCCAGCTCAGAACTTAGTTTCCAGCCTGAAGGTAAATTTATCAGGCTTCTCTATACCTTTCTCTTCACTGCGGTTAGCACATGTTGAGGCCTACCCTGTTCTAGCAGGGCCTCAGGAACACCCATTACAGGCCAGGGATCACAGGCCCCTGAATGTGCAGCAAAGTACTTTAGTTCTAACCGGGCCTTTGACGGACTACAACTCCCAGCCCACCCTCTTCCAGTTCCCATCGACCTGCTCTTTGGTAGTGACTCTTCTTTCCCTTGACTGGCTCCCACAGACTGTCCACCATTCCTCTCCCAGCCTGCTCCAGCACTTTCTCCTCCAGTCCCAGGGACCGCCACTCACCGCACCGGTGGATACTTTAAAGTCTCTCACTCTCCTCCTGTAGCACCTCCGCTGTTTTCCTGTTCCTCCTGTGCGGCTCCTGGTTTCACTCTCCTTCCTGGCTGCACCCGAACTCACAGGCGCCAAGGTCACCCTCCCCAGACTGGGGCAACCTCCCGGGTAGGGGCCTGCTCCACAGCACCTCTGCTACATCTCCAGACTTCCACCCAACACTACTCCTCCCAGATTGTGCTCAGAGTATTTAAGGAGGCCTGTCCCTTGCCAATCCTGCTTGAGGATTGGTCAGGGCTCCTTAGAATTCTCCAAATGGCTCCTCCCATCTCCCAGCTCTCTGACCAGAAAATCTTCACCAGGTTTCTAGAAAGAAGTGGGAGGTTCTGGTGACTTCATCTGTTAAGTCCACCCAACAGCCTGACTAAACTTACCTTTCCTAGTCAAAACCCTGCTAGAAAACGCACCTATACTATGGGGGCGCTACACTAGGTATTGGGGACAGATCAAATACTCGGGGTATGACCTTAAGGCATTCCTTCACAACCGTTTTTTTTCTTTCTCAAGTCCTGCCACCCTTTAAAATTATGCACAATCTTGTGCCACTTCATTCTAAAGTCTAAAAAACGAAACTGTTTTACATATGGCAGCAAAATGCACACATATAGGACACCCAAACACTAGCAGTGATTTATTCTACAAAGAAAATAGACGTTGACACACTGGTACTGACTAGTATTCCAATTTTTCTCTTCTCCCTCACTCAGCTAACGTGACCCCAGAGCTGACGGAGAGGGGCAGGCAGGGGCAAACAAGGATGCTATGCAGGTGCCCAATGCCCTTCCTATCCATCAGTAACATCATTGGTTTTTAGGACGCCAGCTGCTAGATGGTTGCAATGGTGCACAATGAAAACCTGCAACTTTGTGTACCTGAAAGGCAGGGTTGTGTAAAATGTCTTTAGGCCTTATGGCAAGGAACCCCTGAAGAAACCTGAAAGCACCCCAGGGTGCCTGCGCACCTTGGTTGAAAAAGGCTGCCTAAGGGCCACGTCATAATAGTGTTACTGACACAGATATAGGTCGCACCATGGCAAAAAAAAGTGGTTGTGCCTAATACAAATATAGGGTGTGACCAATTTGATTAAGGGGCATGGCTTGCAAGTAAACTTCTTTAAATACGCTCCAATCACCTTATAAAGATTTCTCTATGGAAACAATGGAGTAATAACCAATATCCCTAAAAGTACACGGCTTACCAAATCCTCTTATTCACAGGATGAACATTCCAGCCTCAAGCAACATCCCCATACAAATTCAGATTTTGTACATTCAGACAAACGGCTCTGAAGTAAATGCTTTCCAATTTGCTGAGTACTCAAAGTCAGTGCTATACTGTATATTCGCACAGTGTGCTACTGCGAGACTGTTATAATAGGAAATTAAAGTAATACTAAATACACTCAGTTTTTAATTTACATTGTCCCTCTCTTTCTGTATGCCTGTCTGTAGGGAAACAGTGGCAGGAGGAGCTGCTGGTCACATGTTAAAAAAACAGCCTAATATTAATAAACTGTGTTAAATCATCATACAAATATATATATTTGAAGTTAAATCTTTTTTTGGCAATAACATGGTGTGGGTGGATTTCTGCCAGTCACAGGCTGTCACACACCCTTCCAGTCTGTGTCTCAGAATAAGAGGGAGGTGAAGCCTCCATTAATCTACAGTAATATCCTGCCCCCATGGTGTTTAGCTGGTTAGTGGGCATAGAGGAGGAGGGAGGGTGCATGCTGTCATTTACCACTGTGTATACGCCCACATGTGTGACTCTGTAGTCACTAGGGGTGATGAAAATAATCACTGAATCGATGCATCAGGATGCAGCCTTGAACGATTCTGCATCGATGCAGAATGGCTGCATCGCGATTGCATGAATGATGTCATCCCAGTGCGCCCTGCCTTTTTTGGGTGAGCCCTGGCATCGTATTCTAAAGTTAAAAAATCACTACCAGCCCCTCTGTTTAACCACTTCAGCCCCGGAAGGATTTGACCCCTTGATGACGAGGCCATTTTTTGCGATACGGCACTGCGTCACTTTAACTGACAATTGCGCGGTCATGCGATGCTGTAGCCAAACAAAATTGATGTCCTTTTTTTCCACAAATAGAGCTTTCTTTTGGTGGTATTTGATTACCTCTGCGGTTTTTATTTTTTGCGCTATAAACAGACAAAAAGCGCCAATTTTGAAATAAAAACATTTTTTTTTACATTCTGCTATAATCCATATCCAAAATATATATATATATATATATATATATATATATATATATAAAACAAATGTATTCATCAGTTTAGGCTAATATATATTCTTCTACATATTTTTGGTAAAAAAAAATTTCAATAGGCGTATATTGATTGGGTTGCACAAAAGTTATCGCGTCTACAAACTATGGGATAAATTTAGGGACTTTTATTGAATGAAATGTCGGCGGTCTGTGATTTTTAGCGGGACTGCGACATTGCGGCGGACATATCTGACCCCAAATGACACTATTTGGGGACCAGTGACATTATTACATTGATCAGTGCTATAAAATGCAGTGATCAATGTAAAAATGAGACTGGCAGGGAGGGGGTTAACACTAGAGGGGCGATAAAGGGGTTAACTGTGTTCCCTAGGTGTCTTCTAATTGTAGGGCGGGTGGGCTTACTGGGTCATGACAGATATCACTATTCCCGATTACTGGGAACAGTAGACCTGTCATGTCCCCTGTCGGAACGGGGATCCGCCTTCTTTACATAGGCAGATCCCCGTTCTGCCTCTGTAGAAGGTGATTGCGGGTCACCGGCGGACATCGAGTCCACAGGACCCACGGGCACCCGCTCGCCCACAAATTGCGCATGAGTGGCCGCCTTACCATGATGGCGATCCATGCAGGGGAGCCGACCTGCCGCAGTTAAACTGCAGCGGCTGTTCCATTAGCAGTTAATGAATCTATCCTACACTGTGTTAGTGTAAACCGATGCCTCTAAATACCTCATCTCCGATCTTTTATGGCTGGTCACATGACCTCCGACTGCTCTCCTTTCCAGCTGCAAGGGCTACAGCAGAAGGGGTCAAGATCCCCTCTGACGTCAGCTGGGGAGGTCACGTGACCGGCTGCTTTGCTGTCCGCTCAGCCCCTCCTGCTGCAGCCTTTAGATCGGAAGAGGAGAGCAGACAGAGCTCAGGTGACCGGCCATAAAACATTGGAGATAATGTATTTAGAGGCATTGGTTTATAACACGAACACTTACACAGTGTTGAATGGATTCATAAAACAGAGAGGTCTGTGGAATGTGCAAGGAGCTGTGCCATTTAGTATTTACTATTCTAAATAAATACGTTTGTTGTCTGCTGTGTTTAGACTTTGTTACATGCAGGGAGAGCAGATAAAATTAAAAAAAAAAAAAGAGTTTTTCTGACTGCTTGAATTTTTTGATGAAAACCATGGCCAGTAATCATGATGCATCGTGAAATCCAATCAAATTGTTAACAGGATAATTTAATTGAATCGTGAGACCAGTGAAGATACGCACCTCTAATAGTCACATGGGCTGCTCAGATGTGATAGAGAAGAAATGCTCAGGATAGAAAATACACTAAAAACTGAGCATGTGCACTAGCTGCTAACACTGCTCTGCAGTGGGGACATGGGCATGAGGGGGAAATGGAGAACACCAGGATCAACCAGCTTTTTTGCAGAAAACAAATCCCATAGTGACTGAGTGTGAATAAACAGCATGTAATACACCATTTATTGATATTTTTAATGATGTGTTTAACCACTTAAGGACCGGAAGGATTTACCCCCTTTCTGACCAGGCCATTTTTGCGATACGGCACTGCGTCACTTTAACTGCCAATTGCACGGCCATGCAACGTTGTACCCAAACAAAATTGATGTCCTTTTATCCCCACAAATAGAGCTTTCTTTTGGTGGTATTTGATGACCTCTGCGGTTTTTATTTTTTGCGCTATAAACAAAAAAAGCGCAACAATTTTGAAAAAAAAAACAATTTTTTACTTTTTGCTAAAATAAATATCTAAAAAAATTTAAAAAAAAACAAATTTCTTCATCGGTTTAGGCCAATATGTATTCTTCTACATAATTTTGGTAAAAAAAATCGCAATAAGCGTATATTGATTGGTTTGCGCAAAAATTATAGCGTCTACAAAATAGGGAATAGATTTATGGCATTTTTATTTGTTTTTTTTTTTTTTACTAGTAATGGCGGCGATCAGTGATTTTTAGCAGGACTGCGACATTGTGGAGACCTGACATTTTTCACACTTTTTTGGGAATCAGTGTCATTATTACAGTAATCAGTGCTAGAAATATGCACTGTTATTGTACTAATGACACTGGCAGGGAAAGGGTTAACACCAGGGATGATCAAGCGGTTAAATGTGTTCCCTGTTTGTGTTTACTAACTGTATGGGGGACTGTGTGACTGGGGAAACACACAGATCCGTGTGCATAGCAGAAAGACAGGATCTGTGTGATCTCCCCTGTCAAAACAGAGATCTGCCTTGTTTACACAGGCAGATCCCCATTCTGTCACTGCAGGGAACGATTGCAGGCGGCTGGGGGACATCTTGTCCACCGGACCCGCTAACTGGCTCCCCCTTTGGCCAATGGGAGCGTGCGTGCCCACAAAAGCGAGATCCCGCGCCGACGTAACCTACGGCGATTTGCAGGATCGTGCCACCTTGCCTCAGTAAAATGACGGCGGCTGGTTGGCAAGTGGTTAATGACACTTTAAGTAAAATAATTCCCATAGTCCGTTTTCTAGGGAGCAAAATAAGTCTCAGTCAGCGTTATTAGATAAAATATGTGCTGTACTGGTGTCAAGGGGATTAAATAAGACCCATCATTGGTGTCAATGGGAGTAAAATAAGCTGAATTGTTAGGGGTCAGTGGGATAAAATAAGCTCTATCCCAGCATTGGTGTCCAGTGGATAATTTATTAAATCATACTCTCCCACACTACTCTGCCTCTCTCCTCTGACTGAAATTACTCCGCCTGCATAGTCCAGTATAATTGCATCTCTGGGTGCTGGAAATCAAACAGTCTAAACAGCGTTCCAATACTCAACATCCCAAAACAGCATGATTCTCTCAAACTCCAGGGAGGCCACTCTGAAATTTTTGGTGACTCCAAAGTTTTCTGAGTGGCTTGACAGGTCTTCCCCCATAGCCCCCTCATTATACTGCACCCCTCCCCTCATTGCCCCCACATTACACTGATATCCCCCCCCCCCATATTACCCTGTATCCTCCCTCAAGGACACATTACGATGACCGCCCCACCTCATAGCCCCCCACAACATATCCCCTTTCATGATGTTTAAGTTTTGTTTTGCTACTTGAGGATGCTGCTAACACTCTTGATCTCCACTCTTCCTCCATCTTACTGGGCCTCAACCAAACTGCTACTCAGTGCTCCAGCAAGATGGAGTCTACCACGGTTCCCTCTTCAGTAGCTATAACAAATATATATTGCTTAAAGTATTACCCCCTCAATTGTAAGCTCCTATTTATCAGGAGTTAGGTTCAAGCTGTTATAGACTTCTCAGGGCACACGGAAAATCTGGCTCAGATGCACAACTTTAGATTACAAGTGTTCGTTTTTTGATGATATGGCATGTCTACTGACACATTGTCCCATCTTGCCAGCAACAGGATCGCTATGCAGGGCTAAATTTGGTGCAGAAATACCAGCCTTTTCCCAGCTAGTAAGGGAGCAACTCATAGAAGCAGGGGAGTATTTTGTTTGTGGATTTTATTGATCTTGTTGCTGGCAAGTTGTAGCCTGAAATGGGCCCACTAGTGTAACATGTTGGAATCTGTTCTTTCTCTTTTGTTCAGCCCACTGGCTGATCAAAAAAAGTGATCCATCTATGGCGAGCCTTCACCTGTGGCAGCAGATCGCAGCAGGCCAGTGCTGGATTCACTGGCAGGTGAAAAAAACCCTATATAGCTGGTAAGTGGGGATGAAAGAAAAAGACTTTGTGGGAACTGTTTGGGGATGGCCTCTTCCTGTTCCAACATGACTGCGCACCAGTGCAAAGAGCAAGGTCCATAAAGACATGGATGAGCAAGTTTGGGATGGAGGAACTTGACTGGCCTGAATAGAGTCCTGACCTTAACCCAATAGAACACCTTTGGGATGAATTAGAGCAGAGACTGCGAGCCAGGCTTTCTCGTCTAACATCAGTGCCTGACCTCACAAATGCGCTTCTAGAAGAATGGTTAAATGTTCAATGAGACACACTCCTAAACCTTGTGGATAGCCTTCTCGGAAGAGTTGAAGCTGTTCTAGCTGCATAGAGTGGGCCAATTGAATATTAAACGCTACGGACTAAGACTGGGATGCCATTAAAGTTTGTGTGTGTGTGTGTGTGTGTGTGTGTGTGTGTGTGTGTGTGTGTGTGTGTGTGTGTGTGTGTGTGTGTGTGTGTGTGTAAAGGCAGGCGTCACAATACTTTTGGCAATATAGTGTATGTGGGAAATTTTATGATCACTCACACAGATCATGAATGGTTTTATACTTATGAATATTTGTTGAAACACAGTTCTTGGACACATATATGTGCATTTAGTAGTGCTCTGTAATCTAGCTAATTTAGAAGAACATTTTTTGTGAAGCCCTTTCCCTTTAGCCTGCATACTGAAGAATGTGTTTTACACTTATGTTTTGTGTCTTATGTTTTTTGGGTTACCTAGAAACCAATATCGAACAAGATAAATTGCAGCTATTCTTTTACCTTCATGGTATAATAAGCATTTATAGTTCCTCTTGCAGGATCATGAGGCAGCAACAACCCTGCAAAGCCAACAGCATAAAGTGCGTTTTTCAGAATCTGTGCAAAGGGGATCTGTCATTTTTCCACTGTCTGGTAAGTAAAGGACTGTTTAAATATTGGGTGTCCAAATAGTACATCCCTTTCTCCTCCATCTATGGACCATTCCCTGCCAGGGTACCATTGTACTGTAAGGCTGCATTCACACCTATGCATTTTTAGTGCCTTTTGCAAATTTGCACTGCAGTCCATTTAACATGGTTTCCTATGGAACATGTCCTGCAGTGAAAATCTGCAAAAAGCACTAAAAATGCATAGGTGTAAATCCAGCCGTACTCACTAAATAGTATCGGAGAAAGGCCTGCAATTGTATAGCTTGGCTTAACTTTTTTCAATAAAGTCAGTCCAGTTAAGGGAAATTTCAGTGGCAGCAGGTAAGATTCTTTTTTTTTATTTATTTATTTTTTAAATAAAGATTTTTTATTGTTTTTTATCAGAAGTACAAAAATCAGAAAAAGAATCAGGAAGATAAATACCATTCTGATATAGGGTTACAGGGTAAACACAACATCATGGATGGTAACAGTAAATACAGAGGTTACCACTAACATTGGCTAGATAAAATTGCAGTATAGGATCCTTACTTAGCTTGTTAGTGGGTTAGTTTCCCTCCTAGGGCGGGGGGGTTCCGCCCTGGGGGGGAAAAGGGTGGGTGATAGGGGGAATAGGAAAAGGGGGGGGGGATGGTCAGCCAAATGGGAATGTAAAATCTTCGTTTAATTAAACAGAAAATAATAAGACCGTATAGAAGGGTAACATAGAGCGTGAAAAGTTCTTTTTCGAGGTCAGGTCTTTACTGGTACTCACAAGTTTATTGTGGGTCATGTCCACATATACCAGTTGGAGTTATATAGATAGCAGGAGGCCTTTGGACTGCTTGTATTTGGACCATTTCCTGGTGAATCTTGTCCGGTTGAGTGAGTCCGAGATTGTCGGTACAACTTTCAGTGTGGGGGGAGTTGTGGAGGTCCAGGTCCTCAATATCGCTCTCCTTCCCACCATATAGCATGTAGAGAGCCAGGGTTTATTGCCCTGGAGCAAATCCCTCAGGGTCCTGTTCGCCTCTTTCATTAGGGGTTCGAAGGCCCCAAAAAGCAGCAGGTAGATGTTTCCGTGTGGCGGGACTCCTGTTATATCGGCGGCTAATATTTCCACTTTGGACCAGAACTGTGAGATGTGCGGGCATGTCCAGAGCCTATGGAGCAGGGAGGGTTTGGGGGATTTGCATAGAGGGCAATTGGTTCCCTCTGGATGGTCAGGTAGACGGAGATAGGGGATGTAAGCCCGGTGGGCTATCTTGAACTGTTGTTCCCTCCAGAATTCGTTTGAGATATAGGCACAGGTGGTGTTGTAACCCTGGAGTATATGTTCGCTGGCAGTTGGAGACTCTAATACATGGTTCCAGGCCTTGAAGGTCATAGGGTCCGGCGGGATCTGACCGCTTGGTGAATATACAAGCTGTGGTGTGGAGGGAGGGCAAAGTCATTGGATACTTGGTTTGGTGGGAGTGGTAGATGGATCAAGGGGTCTTACCTATGTTGATTCCCAAGTATTTTAAGTATTTTATGTGGCTATTTGTGACTTTGAAAGGTATGTGGGGCGCCCAATCTGGAGGGCGGGAGTGAAAAAGGGGAAGGACCTCACTCTTGGTAAAATTGATGCGCAAACCTGAGAGTGTCCTAAAAGAAGTGAAGATGTCTTTAATTAAAGGGATGTCCGTGCGTGGCTGGGCCGTGAAGATGAGGATGTCGTCTGCGAAAAGTGCAGTGCGGATCTCCTCATCTCCGGTGGGGATTCCGTGGAGTCCAGGGTGGGTTAGTAGATGGCGAGATAGCGGCTCTATAGCTATGTTAAAAAGAAGGGGGGACAATGGGCAACCCTGTCTTGTGCCTTTATAGAGTCTGATGGGGCTGGAGAGGTGACCCGCTGCTACAACTATTGCCTCGGGCGCCGAGTACATTTCTCTTACGAGGTGCAGAAAAGGTCCCAAGAAGCCCATTTTTGTGAGAACCATATCTAGCCATTGGAAACGTATGTTGTCGAAGGCCTTCTCGGCATCTAGGGTTAGTATGGCCTTCTCTCTGGTGGGGTCATCTTTGGCTCTCTCCAGCACCATCAGCACTCTTCTAATATTGGACGTGGCCGACCTTCCCTTGGTGAACCCTGACTGCGCTGGATGTATAATGGTCGGCATTATGTCAGCTAGCCTATTTGCTATAATTTTGGATAGTAGTTTGGAGTCCAGATTTAAAAGAGATATCGGGCGGTATGAGCTCGAGTCCGTGGGATCTTTGTCCTTTTTATGGATCAGCTTTATGTGGGCTCGAAACCCAGAGGAAAGGTATTTGTTGCCCTGTAATATTTCCTGGTAAACAGCTTGGAGAGGGGCGACTAACGTGTCCACTGCTAGTCTGTAGAAGTCTGGGGTAAAGCCATCTGGGCCTGGGGCTTTTCCTGGGGTGAGGGACATGATGGCATTGCGGATCTCCTGATGGGTGATGGGGGCATTGAGTTGAGCCAGTTGGTCATTATCTACTCTGGGGAGGTCGGTGTCGCTTAAGAAGGCTGCCGCCGCTTGCTTATTTATCGGGTCTAAGCCATAGAGGGTGGTGTAGAACTGCTCTAAAACTCGGTTTATGTCTTTTGGGGATGTTGCATATTCACCCGAGGCTGATTTCAATTTCGTTATGTGTGTGGGGGAGTAGGGTCCTCTGCATAAGCTTGCTAGGAGTCTACCAGGTTTGTTGCCATACTTGTGGTATCTTAGATCTTGTGTCGATTTAAAGAGACGCTCCTGTGCTGCCGCCCAATGGTCAAAACGGGATTTGGCACATTTCTAGGAGAGTCTATTGGTTTTTGTGTTATTTTGTGCAAGTGTCAGCTGGGCCTGTCTAAGTTCTCTACTGGATTCGTGGTAGTTTTTTTGGATTTGTCTTTTGTAGCCCGCTGCATAAGAGATGATCCTGCCACACAAGACAGCTTTTCCGGTTTCCCAGAATAGGTTCGGGTTCGAAGTGTGTGCGTTGTTTGTGAGGGCAAAATCTGCCCATGTATCCCTGATTATTGTCTGAAGGGTTTTGTCTTTTGCAAGGTAATTTGGGAAGCGCCACATGGGGGTAGCAGTCCATTGGGTTATACCGGGGAGAGTTATTGTAATTGGGGAATGATCAGAGATCGCTATGCTTTCTATCTTGGGGTCAGAGGCGAGCGGGAGAAGAAGATGGTTGAGAAGGGCATAATCGATTCTGGATAGAGAGTCGTGGGGGGGAGAGAAGAAGGTGAAATCCCGCACGTCTGGATTGGCCAGTCTCCAGAAGTCTGTGAGTTGCATGCTGTCCACGAACTGACCCAGGGGGGTGGGAGTAGGAGACGTCACAAGGCTCGGGGGCTTGTCTCACTTTGAGGACCTGTCTTCTGCTGGGTTTATGACCTGGTTGAAATCGCCTGCTATTTAATGGGGCAGGTGCATGTGGGGGGCAATGTGGGATGCTAGGTCTTGGAAGAAGATTTTGGTGGGAGGATTTGGGGCATACACGTTTGTCAAGGTCCATGTCTTGGTGGGGGATGATAGGGTCAATGTGATATATCTGCCTGCGGGGTCTGAGTGGACTGATTCCACTTTGCACTGGAGATTCCTGTGTAATAGCACTATGACCCCTGCCTTTTCTTTCACCGCCGGGGATCCCTCAACCTGGCCCACCCATAATTTTTGCATGCGCCCAAAATCTGTGGCCGTGAGATGGGTCTCCTGCAACAGGGCTATGTCAGTACTTAGCCTTTTAAGGTGACATAAAATGGCTAACCGTTTACAGGGTGAGCGTAGTCCCTTTACATTCCAAGAAACTATTTTAGTCCCCATGTCTAAGTGAGGTTATATCTCTTGGGCAGGTGTATCTGGTATACAATGTGCATAGGTAGTAAAAGCGTGGGGGAGTACTCTTGTGTATTATAGAGTAGAAGGTGTATGAGAGGCATGACCGGGGGGGTAAGGGTATGGAGAGTAGAAATGGATTTGGATAGGGAGAAGAACTGGGCCTACTACCAAGCTTTGGTAGTAGATAACCGTGTGGAGACCGAACTTCGCTTTTTTCCACATGTGAACTTCCTCAAACAAACAGCGTTACTCGGGCTAGTTCACGTGGTGAGCACTCTGGTTAGGAGATTGAGGTATGGTGCTGCGGACTCCTCTCCTAAACAGCAATGTTTACGTGGGGTCTACTTGACCCTTGTTGCGGAGACTAGTAATGAACAGCGCTTGTAGAACCAGCCTGGTGGCAGACGTTCAAAAGAAAAAAAAAAAAAAACATCAACAGCAGTAAAAACAATGAAACTTGACGGGGAGCTTCTAACTGTAATCATAACTTTAAACATGAACTCACATAGCCCGGGTCCGAATAGCCGGGTACTGCCCCGACAGTCGCTGGGACCGATTGAAGGTAGTAGGCGTATAAGGTCACTTCAAGGGCTGCTGTCCTTTTCATATGAGTGTGAGAACTGGTGGTTCTATTAGGATTTTGGTCCACGGCTAGAGGAGTCGTTCAGGCGCAGTCTTTTGGCAGGATCCTTCCTGGGGCTTCGTTGTTCCCTCGGGCCTGCGAGGTGTGGAGGAAGCGGGGGTGCAGTAGTGTCCATAGGAATGTGCATTTGTGAGTGCAAGTACTGCAGGGCTTCATCTGGATCTGAGAAGGAGTGTGGGTTCCCTTTGTGGTCAGAGAATTTCAGAATTGTCGGGAAGGTGAGGGTGAATTTAACTTTCTTTTCAAACAGCAGAGCGCAGATGGGTTGGAAAGCTTTGCGTTTTTTTGAAACCTCTTGAGAATAATCAGCGAAGATTAGTAGCTTGTGGCTATCCACATGAAGGGCTTTTGCATTGTGGAAAGAACGGAGAATATTATTTTTGTCTGCGTAGTTAAGATAGCGGGCAATCACCGGGCGTGGGGTCCTGCGATCGTTTGAGGGGGCGCCCATTCTGTGTGCCCTTTCCACCGTACAGGGACCAGTTATGCCCAGGGCGGCTGGTATGCGATTGGTGCATAGATCAATCAATGCCTCCTGATGGACTGTTTCTGGCAGACCGATCACCTGCAGATTATTCCTTGTGCTGCGATTTTCTAAATCGTCAATTTTATTGAGTAGGTACTGCTGCGTCTGTTTCATTTGCTGAGTGTCCGAGAATGAGGCCTGAACATCATCCTCAATGTCAGACACTCTGGTTTCCAACTCACCGATCCGTCTGGTGTGTTCCCCCAGCTCTTTCCTGAGCTGGGAGATTCCTGTCGCCACTGCCCGATCCACAGCAGCGGTGATGGACGGGGTTAGGAGGGCGGCCACTGCCTGAGCCAGTCCCTCGTATTGGGTCTCCATCTGCGGGGGGATGGATGGCTGGGGCTGCCCCGTGAGGTGAGGCTCCATATTCTGGCCTGGCGGCTGTGAATGCACAGAGGGAGAGCTCTCCGCCATCTTGGCTGTCAGCAAGCCCGCTGTGTCCTGGCTGGAGCGCTGTGATGCGGAGCCGTGGACAACGAATCTGTCCATCCGCCGTGGAACCCGCACACTAGTAGCGGTGTGTGGGAGAGAGTCCGGTGTCTTAGGGTGAGTGGAGTGAGGCTTTGTATGCTGCGGTGCCCGGAGCCGCCGTTCCTCGCTCCCTCACATGTGGCGCCGGAACCGGAAGTATAGGTTAGACCTCTTGACGGCACAGGACCAGGCTTTTGGTAGAAAAGTCTTGCAGGCTGTTGTCCCACCCTAATGGGGGTAAGTCTCGATTATCCTCTCGGGTGCTGTCCTGAAAGACATTTTGGGAAAAAGCAAGTTAGACTTACCGGTAACTTGTTTTCCAATAGTCTTAAAGGACATCAATAACTCGCCCTGTTGTAATATTGCTGTATACTATGACATAGCTGTGGCTTATGTGTTTCAGCTGGGGCTGGAGGTTCTCTACAAACAACTGACGATATGGCGTGGAGGCCTCCTTTTGAAGCCTGGATGGTGAGGTGTTTCCTGTTGGGGAGGAGCCATGATATCTCTGGGTGCTGTCCTTAAAGACTATTGGAAAACAAGTTACCGGTAAGTCTAACTTGCTTTTTTGAGGCGGTGCCGGAGGGATGAGTACACCGCCCCTGCCCATTGAAATGAATGGGCAGCGCTTCCGAAGCAACTGTACACCGCTCCAGGAGTGCCGCGCTCCGGCACTTTTAACCCCTAATTAACCCCTTAGGCTGCCGCCCTAATAGCGCCGCTATAACAGCGGTAAAGTGCTGCTAAATTAGCAGCATTTTACCTCTGATGTTCGGGCGGCCCCAGTGTGAAAGGGCTGTACGTATAGGAGGGAGGAGAAAAGGGAAAAAACAAAAAAAAATCCAAATCAATATAAACAAAAAAAAAATATTATTAAAAATGGCTGAAATCAAAGTACAGCGAGGCACTTCAGCTGTTATTAATGGAACAGTTCATTGTCGTTATTTTTTTCATAGGTTTTGGTCCTAAGGTCCCTGTGTCGTATAGTTTTGTAGTACGGGTTACAGTGTTATTCTTGGAACACCCTTGGTACGAAGATCGGTAACTGTTCGTATTGGGCGTAACCTCCCCATACTTACGAATAACCTTATAGAGATTGATAGAACTCTAGTCTAGCTATAAGTTAGAGTTTACAAACCAGAGTTATATCTCACCTTGTACTTGACAAGGTAATTATTGTCGACTTCACGGAGCGACATGAAACTAAAGTCGGTAAAAATTATTATAAAAAAAAAACAAATATAACTAAACCTAAAAAAAAACAAAAA
>BLSH010277625.1:5401912-5413561 GCA_018402905.1 Glandirana rugosa
CTGAACATCATCCTCAATGTCAGACACTCTGGTTTCCAACTCACCGATCCGTCTGGTGTGTTCCCCCAGCTCTTTCCTGAGCTGGGAGATTCCTGTCGCCACTGCCCGATCCACAGCAGCGGTGATGGACGGGGTTAGGAGGGCGGCCACTGCCTGAGCCAGTCCCTCGTATTGGGTCTCCATCTGCGGGGGGATGGATGGCTGGGGCTGCCCCGTGAGGTGAGGCTCCATATTCTGGCCTGGCGGCTGTGAATGCACAGAGGGAGAGCTCTCCGCCATCTTGGCTGTCAGCAAGCCCGCTGTGTCCTGGCTGGAGCGCTGTGATGCGGAGCCGTGGACAACGAATCTGTCCATCCGCCGTGGAACCCGCACACTAGTAGCGGTGTGTGGGAGAGAGTCCGGTGTCTTAGGGTGAGTGGAGTGAGGCTTTGTATGCTGCGGTGCCCAGAGCCGCCGTTCCTCGCTGCCTCACATGTGGCGCCGGAACCGGAAGTAGACACAGGTAAGATTCTGCTTCAGTTACTAATTATTAGTGGGCAACTTGGGCTCACCCCGATGTTCCTCTCAGGTCAGGAGCAGGTGCCAGTGTGAGAAGCAGAATTAAAATGGAGTCAGAATGATGTTTCTGCAACAAAGCAGTCAACAAGGAGTCCCCCTTTTGGAAAAGTTATTCTTCTCTTAGGGTCTTCCTGCATAGGCAAGAAATGCTTTCAATTAACATGAAAGTTCTCATTATAGCACACTGCCCCCATGTTAATTGTGCAAATGGCTGGGTAATCAAGTCTTAAAGGCAGTGTAGTTACAAACCACACTTTCTGAAGTGTAGCGAATACCAACTCATGTAAAAAGTAACTTTTTCAGATCTGCACCCTATTTAGTAATGTTAAGCGAATGGGTGCCAGTTTTCAATGATAAAGCATACTTTACTTTAAAAAAAAAAAAAAATTTGGAATTAAAAAAATAATCCCTTGAGCAGGATGTACACATTGGAAGGAGTTTATCAAACTTTATTGCAGATAACCTTTCTGTTCTGAAAAGTGAAGGTACCCTTCATCGTCCAGGACTTGTAACTGCTGACTTTTTTTCATTTTTTTAAAACGGAGACAGAGTGAAGTTCCTCTTTAATATGAGCTTTGCCATCACTTGTATCAATTCAATTGTTTAAAGTAGTATTAAACCCTCAGTGTTTTTTAATTTAACACACTGAGCACAATGAAATCTCCTTTCATTGGTAAACATATTGTTAAAAATATGTACCAGGCACTTGCAGTTTACAAATTTCAATACAGCTAGCTCCTGCTTTCTGCACTGCTTTCTTGAACTTCTAGTCTTTACAGGAAAGAGTTAACAGTGGGCAGTGCAACCTGGAGCCAGTCTGTTGCCTAAGAGAAGGAGGCAGAAGCAGAAGAGTCCCTTTCATCCCACACAGAGTGTAGGAGACACAACTCTTGGCTGGGCATGCAAGAGTGACTCCATAGGATGCTGCATGAGAAAGGAGCCACCCTGAAACAGGACCTGGCCATGAATAAAACCTGTTGCAGAAGAGGCCTGCAATCTACATCAAGCTCAATGCACACTTCTGAAAAAAAGCAAAGGACCAATAAAAAGGAACAGAAAATTATCTTTACCAAATCATCCTCCAGGGCAGCTACTTGAGAGATGATTGGCTCTACCTTCAACAGGAAACATAAACCAGAAAGATTAAAAATCCCCTCCCTCTCCCTCATCCTCTGTAGTTTAGTGTTTCTGACCTTTGTTGAGTACGCTTTGTCATGTTTGTTTGGTCTCTTCTGGCTCTGATAAATGTGGTTGTCGGGCCCCCCTCAGGTGACTAGGACATTGCCACTTGAGTGATGTAGGAAACTCCAGTTGCCACTTGCCCTTTGTACCTGTTCCTTCTGATTCAGTAGTGGCGCTGGTGGTCACCAGTCCCCCTGGGAGGGGGTTCTTCTCACTTTTTTCACCTCTGGCCAGGTCCCCTATAGGGTAGGACAGTGGATCTCAACTTCTGTCCCCGGGACCCACTAACAGGCCAGATTTTAAGTATTACCTTGGGGAGATGTAGACTAGAATACTGCAATCACTGAGCAGCAAATATCACCTGTGATGTATTTCAGTTATCCTGCAAACCTGGCCTGTTAGTGGGTCAGGAGTTGAGAACCACTGTGTTAGGCCAAGGAGGAACAGGATGGTGCTGGCACAGTTCCTGCATCGGATGATGACACGCTTCCCGGTGTACAGAATGCGCACTTCCCCCAAGCCAATTAAAAGCATGGGCATCCACATGCGTGTCGTCCACTTCTGTTCCAGGCTCTGACTGCCAAAAGGGGCTAACATCAGGGTGGGATTGGGCCAGTGAATACTACAGGCTGCAGAAATGGAGGTTGTGCTGTTGTGGGTCTGTGTGCAGGGCTCACACAGCAAGCATCCTAATGTCCTAATGAGTCTCCCTCTATGGAGAAAGGTGGGGAGCCATCAGGGAACAATGAAGCCTCCTGGGCAGACTAGATTGGGGTCCACTTCTGCTCTCAGAGCTGCGTTTCTGCAGATAAGCATATACCAATATCTTTTGATTATTGCTTTAGGTTACTGGGCTCTTAGCAAGGCTTTTCCACTCATATTTTAAGGTAGTCTTGCCTTTTAAGAATTTAGAGGTTGTAAATGTAAGCTTTCTGATTCATATAGCAAGCTTTGTATGATAAATATAGCCTGCTTATTACAGAATTAGAATCAGCTGTTTGCATAAAGATTTCTGTGTTGTCTGTGTAGCGGAATGCTTCATCAAACTGACGTACTTGAATTGTACTTTCAGTATTTTGCCTTATCTTGTAATGGCGGATTCACATGAGGTGGCTACATTTTGTGGTGTTGTGGCTGATTGATTCCCCTATGTCCATCCATGAATCCACCTACCTTGGTCCTGTTTCACCAGAGGGACGAGCAACTTCTTTTGGGTCATGCATGCCTTCCATTTTTCTGTATGCATCACAAATATTTTATGAAACAAACATGTTTTCTAGCATGGTAAACTCTGTAATTTGCTTTCACCTGCGCCCTAATCTAATCTCAACTAATACCTTCCACCAGCATTAGACTGGGAGTCTCAGGGATTGTGGAAATTGTAGTTTCTTCACAGGAGTTGTCAGTGTTTAGACTAGAGACCTGTGCAGCGGCATGCTGACACTGGAATGTTAAGATGCATTCGACCATAGACTTTCTGTACCGACCAAGAAATTACACCTTGGATCTACATGGTCATTGTACATCTTAGACAGGTGAAAGACAGGTAGGTAGATTTATAATGGATTGGGGGGGGGGGGGGGTGCTTTGCTTTCCCCCAATGTCTTTGCTACCTCTAGTAATCAGGAAGATCTTCCAGGACCAAGCAGACCTAATTTGGATAGCCTCATGGGTCCAGAAAGGAGCTGGGTCTCAGCTCTGAAGTCTCTGGCAGTTGTCTCCCAGAATTTTACAGAATTGTCTGGATTTATTATCACAGGGACCAATGTTTCTTTTAAATTCTCAGCTCTTTTACCTGATGGCCTGGAGGCTGAGAAGAGGATTTTTTTCGAGAATAGAGGATGTTTGGAAATGGGGGGATTACCACCCTTCTCCTTAGTTTAAAGGGCAAATAGATATTGGCACCACATCAAAATCAACATTTATTATACACCGTTAAAAAACACAAATAAAAACCATGTCCAATACTTAAACACAAGGTTCACATATCTTTTCCATATAACAATCCACATGTCAGCTCAACGCATTTAAATGATCATACATCTTCTGGAAAACCTGTGAATAAGATCTATGTGTTTTAATAGTTTCCCGACAGCCTATAGCAAAATGACAGCCGATCGGGTGCTCTCCCATCCTGGGTGGACTTCATATGACATCCTCCCAGTCGCACACCTCCTGCATGCTACAGCACTTGCCAAGTTCCCTCAAAATCTGTGTGCACAAGCACTGTGTGTACCTAGAAGAAGTTATGCTGGTTGGAAGCCAAAGGGTAGTCAAACCAAATATTGATTTTGATTTTTCTTCTGTTCATTCAGTTTGCATTTTGTAAATTGATAAAAAAAATCAAATATATACAGTATTTCTGAAAGCATTCTTATTCCACTGCACTGCCCCCCCCCCCCCCATCTGTGTCCAGCCCCCTGATCTACACGTGGGGCCCCGGACGCATGGATTCCAATGGGGGATATTTTATTTTTTGAAGCACGTGATTAGAGCCAAAGGCTCTAATAGGCTTCGAACAAAGATGGGCTCGGAAGCGGGTTTTGAGACCTGTTTCCCTATTGGCTGAAAGGAGAAGCAACCTTATTGGCTAAGGAGGGAGGAGATGCACGGCCAGAGGAGAAGCTCGACCATCCAGCTGCCACTGTGACTCCAGGTATGGATCACCCGCAGCAGCTCAGCCATCCAGCACTCCCCGCTTTGGACAGGGGTGGGAGGAGGAGGGGAGTCATCCCATACAGGACATCTGCCTCCTAAGGTAAGGAGGCCATCCGTCTCCCGCACGCGGGGGGAGGGTGTTCCCCCGCATTCATGTCTGCCTCCTGGGGGGGGGGGGGCTTGTGTACCTGCAAAAGTGGCCAGCCTGAAGTGATCTAGCAGGACTTAATTCCATTTTCTGACTAAAGTTCCACTTTAAGTTACAAAATGGCTTGTGTAGTGGTGGTAAAAAAAAAAAAAAAAACTTTTTCCCCCAAAATTGGAGTTTTAAATATTCCTGCCATAGCCTCAATTAACAGATAATAGAGCAGGAAAACAGATTTGAGGGAAAGCCAAATTATTTTTTGATGTGTGTAGCTGGAGTGCAAAAATTTTGCAAATATACTATATGTATGCAGGATTATGCAGGATTATGCTGCTAGTCAACCACCCACATACTTTGGGGATGTCATTTGTGACACAATCTGACTAGCTGAGATGTAACAAAGGATCACCAGTAGGTTTGGAGGAGTATTTATTTATAACATGCATTGTCGATATTTAGTATTGTGCTTTTTATTTTCTTTTTATGTTTTTACTATGGTTACAGGTGTGTGTATTAACATAGTTTGTTGCAGATAAAACGTGCTTATTCAGAAAATATATACAATTCATATTCTGAATATGCACATGTTTTATGTTTCTCATTTGATCTCTGACTCAATTAGGTTAATGGAGAATGGGGCAAACAATGTCTACTTTTGTTCCATTCTAATGTAGTTAAGTCAATGTGCTTTGCTAAATATACTATGTAATCATGTTGGATTATATTCTCAGTGGGAGATTTAATAACTCATTGTAATTATATACATATAGGCTGTGCATAAAGATCTAATTTCACAAGTGAACTGAAGTATTTCTTTGATATGTTTCCTAAAGAAAACTTACCATTTTAAACCCTCTGTGTTGAATTGTACTGTATCAAAATAGCTATTATACAAATGGTATTTCTGCAGTGAGAGCATCCTCCAATGATTAGTGGAAGGGAATTCTATACAATCCTCAAATTTGTGCCAAAACCCTAGGTTTACAGCAAAACTTCTGCATGTGTTTTTATCCTGTAATAAGATACTTGTTATAGTTGCAATTTATTTTTCACTTTTCTGTGAGTCAAGGAATCGCCTTTTTGTTGGCAAACGCTCAGGAGCTATTTGATACACCTAGTGAAATGGTACATGAAAGAATACAGCAGTTTATATCTGTTCATCGAAACAGCTTCTTAGTAATCGTGGCAGCTCTACATGGACCAGAGGAATGGGACCTAATGTTCAGCATTCAGTTGAGGTAAAGATTTACATTTCAAATGACTTTCTATTGATTTGTATTGCTTATAAACATCTGATTAGCTTCTGTGCTCCAAGTGCATTTAATTGTTATGTGCATGGATTTGCAGATCAGTATGAATCATCTAAGTCTCCAGGAACCTATGCACAGATTCTATCTATATACAGTATATACACAAATACCATAGGCATGCACAGTGGGTGTGCTGCGTGTGCCTGGGCACACCCTAATCACCCCATGCGCCAGGGCCACTGATAAGGCAGTACAGCCAGCCCTCCTTTACCGGGCCCAGGTTCTATAAGTTCAAACGGAGGGCTCGGGCACCTGCAGAGTAGGAGGAAAGGTTGTACTGTCTTATTGCAGACACCAATCCTCCTGTTCCTCCCCCTGCAGCACTGTCAGCTTCTCTTCATCTTCCTCCCTCCAGCAGGGGGATCGAGGGGAAGGGGCTGGTAAATAATAGGATTTTATTAAAAACTTACCGTAAAATCCTTTTCTCTGACTTCATTGACAGACGCAGCCTCTATTCATGACACGTGGGTTATGTACCTTTTCCTAGGAGTAGACTAGGCAGAAAGAAAGTTCAGAAAGCAAAGCTGGCCCCTCCCAAGGGGGCCATCCTTATTCAGCACATAACCCCTCAGCCCTGCATAGCATATCAGTTCGTAACAAGCCATACAAACACAACACCGAGGGGTGGGTGCTGCATCTGTCAATGAACTCAGAGAAAAGGATTTTACAGTAAGTTCTTAATAAAATCCTATTTTCTCTTACGTTCATTGACAGACGCAGCCTCTATTCATGACACGTGGGGACGTCCCAAAGCAGTGTCAAACAGAGGGGTGGGCAAACAATAACTGTACCCACAGAAAGATCTCGGAAGACGCCAGCCGCGCCTACACCGCCGCCTGTAAAACTTTGCGGCCAAAAGCAGCACCCGCGGATGCTGACACATCAACTTTGTAAAACTTAACAAAAGTGTGCACCAAGGCCCAAGTAGCCGCCTTGCACACCTGAGACACTGATGCTATTCCTGGTGGAATGAGCCGCGACCGGAAAAGGGGGTTCTTGTCCTCGAACAGTATACGCATGGGTCACGGTCTGTCTGATCCAACGTGAAACAGTGGCCGACGAAGCCGCCAACCCTTTGCGCGGCCCATCCGTCAGCACAAACAGCGCATCCTAAAAGGAGCCGTAGCTGCCAAATACACCCGCAATGCTCTCACCACATCCAAGGAATGCAAGGCAATCTCCTTAGGGTGAGAAGGGTGCGGACACAAGGAAGGGAGGACAATGTCCTCAATGTGAAAAGAGGATACTACCTTTGGAAGGAACAAAGGAGACGGGTGCAGCACCGCCTTATCCTTATATATTCAGACACCCGCCTAGCGGATGTGATAGCCACCAAGAAGGCGACCTTCTGAGACAGTAATTGTAAGGGAATATCCCTGATCTTCTCATAAGGTGGTTTCTGCAGTACAGAAAGTACCAAGTTCAGATCCCACGGTGCCAAAGGCGACCGTACCTGAGGAGCCACATGACGTACACCCTGTACAAATGTACGGATCAAAGAATGCGTCGCCAAAGGACGCTGAAAGAGAATGGCCAGAGCGGAGACCTGGCCCTTAAGGGTGCTCAAAGCCAACTTTTGGTCCAGGTCTTGTTGAAGAAAGGCCAGCACCCAGGCAACTGCAAAGAAACGGAGGTTCCAACCCCGGACTTGCACCAGGCAATATAGGCCTTCCAGGTGCTTTTGGTGACTTAGGAAGTCCGCCTTCCACTTTTCTAAGCTCGGAATGTAGATGGCGGAGATTGCCGGCACGTGAAGCTCTGCCCACTTTAGGATGTGGGCTGCCTCTGCCGCTGAGCTTCTTGTTCTGCCTTGATGGTTCACGTACGCCAAGGCCGTGTCGATGTCCGACTGCACCCGAACCGGGAGGCTGCGCAGCCTCGCCGACCAGCGGAGGAGACTAAGCTTGATCGCCCTCAGCTCCAACACATTGATCGGGAGTCGAGACTCCAGCATCGACCAACGGCCCTGAGCCGACAGGTTCCCCAGGACTCCTCCCCAGCCCGAGAGACTGGCATCCGTCGTGACTATCGACCAATTTAGAGGAAGAAATGACTTCCCCAGGGTCAATGCCGGGGCCTGAAGCCACCAAGCCAACGACCCCTAGTCAGATGATCCAGCCGGATCAGACGATCCAGAGACGAGGGGGACCTGTCCCACTGCAGTAGTATCGCTCGCTGCAGGAGCCGGGTGTGACTCTGGACGTACGTTATAGCCTCGAAGGACAAGACCATGTGTCCCAACAGCTGCATGCAAAAACGTAAGGAGGACCACCGTCGTGACAGGAGGGACCGCACTGCTACTTGCAGTGCCAGCAACTTATAAAGGTAAAAATACCTTCGCCTGCACCTTGTCCAATGTCAGACCCAGATATTCGAGGCGACAGGACGGGGTCAATGTCGACTTCTGTAGGTTGATCAGCCAACCGAAGTCCCTCAGTGAGGTCAGGGCGACAGTAACATTGTTCTCCAGAGCCTGCGCCGACTCCGCGCGCAGGAGATCATCGTCCAGGTAGGCTACCACGGCAATGCCCCTCTGCCGCAACAGAGCGAGCACCGGGGCTAGTAACTTGGTGAACACCCGCGGAGCCGAGGCCAGGCCGAAGGGGAGAGCCACAAACTGGTAATGAAGATCCCCCAAAGCAAAGCGCAGGAAGTGCTGGTGCCCGACATAGATGAGGACGTGTAGATATGCGTCCTTGATGACCAGGGACGCCAGCCAATCCCCTTGGTGCAGGGCGGCCACGACCGAACGGACTGATTCCATCCTGAATTTGCGCGTCTTCACAAAGTGATTGAGCACTTTCAAGTCCAGAACCGGCCTGGCCCCCCCCTTCTTTGGTACCACAAAGAGGTTTGAATAGAAGCTGCAGAATCTCTCCGCCGGAGGCACTGGCACAATCACCCCCTGTTCGGACATCGACCGCACAGCCCCTAGCAGAGCTAGCTGACGCTCCGGAGGGAGCCTTAAATTGGACGGGAAGAACCTGTCCAGGGGGCGGGTGCTGAACTCCATCTTGTACCCGGAGGACACCACCTCCCACACCCACCGGTCGGAGATGCGGGCAGTCCAACGGTCCGCGAACCCCAGAAGTCGGCCCCCCACCCGAGGCTCCCTGGTCCTCTTCCCCATCTGAAGGCTCCAGCTCTCCGTCAGACCTCCACGGGGGTCCCCGTGACCCCAGAGCCCCCTTCTGGTTCCGAGTCATCCTCAGAGGATTGCGGGGGAGTTGGACGCTTTTTAGGGCCCCCCCTAAACCGGTCCGATTCCCCCCGGGCAAAAAACTCCTCTAAGATGGAGGTCAATTGATCCAGGGGAACCAGAGGTCCCAGCGCGGCCTGTGCTTCTGCAGACCCCTCCGGAGAAGAAATTGTTGGTTCTGCCGCCATTGCTCCACCGCCAGGACACTTGTGAGGCCTACCAGCCATCACCCCCTCAGTGCCACCCCTGCAAGGCCTCAGGACTTCCCAGTAGGACTCAGCACCGCCGCCCCTGCACCCCAGGGAGAAAGCCAGCAATACTTGCGGAACCCTGTGCCACTGTGTGCCCCAGGAGGCTGCCACTGTCTGCCAATGCCACCAGATGTGCCGCTGCCCGAGCTGCTGATAGTCTTGCTGCCGCTGCGTTCCCGGAAGGAATGGCGCCAAAAGCACATGGAAAACTCCCATACAGGGAGACCAACCAAAAATGGCCGCTGACAAACACTAGAGGTCAAACACCTCCAAAATGTCCGCTTCCGGGGCAAAATGGCGGCGGCCGCGGCTCCTGGAAAATGGCGGCCGCATGGCATGCGACGGAGCGGTCGGTGGAGCGATCCGAGCGTGTGTGGTAGGCGGGCGGTGGTGGGACTGGCAGCGGAGCGGGCAGGCGGGCGTTCGGGGGGGAGAAAGGACATGACAGGGACCAGTGGGCCTGTACCCCCCCACCGGAACGGTACCGCTAGTCAGGGGGGAGGGGGGTGTCACTCACCCATCCAGACTGGCGTAGCGGGTAGCCACCCGGTGCAGACCTTCCTCCCCCCCAGGCGGGGAGGGATGCTGCTGGCCAAGCAACCCCTGGAACCGGCCATAGCCTGGACACTGAGCACGCAAGGTGGGACCTTTAACCCACCGGCCACCCGCACGGAACGGGCAGGATGCGGCGGACCCCGCCAGTGCTAAGGGTGGCTCACATCCATCGGCTGTGCTGGGGAAATTGCAGGACCTATGAACATCCACGTGGTCCCCAGCCAGCTACTTGATTGCAGTCTTCATCAGAAGGCTTGCGCAAAAGGAATAAAAGAAAAAAGGAAAAAAACTTTAGGGGAACCGCAGTTCCCAGCAGGGAACCAGGTCTAACTCCTTGCACTAGGCAGAAGAAAACTGATATGCTATGCAGGGCTGAGGGGTTATGTGCTGAGTAAGGACGGCCCCCTTTGAGAGGGGTTAGCTTTGCTTTATGAACTTTTGTTCTGCCTAGTCTACTCCTAGAAAAAGCGTCTGTCAATGAACGTAAGAGAAATGTAATTAACTGGCCCCTTCCTTTTCTGAATGAACACAGTGAGCAATTGGTACCAATCGGTCCTGTATCCATTCATCACTGAAGTATAGTAAACTGTTTACTATGCTTCAGTTTGTGAATTAATAGGAAGCCTGTAAGTGATTCCTATTCATTCATCTGTGCAGCTGAGGCTCAGTCTTAAAGTGGTTGTCAACTTGTGACAACCACTTTAACCTACAAGTAAACCTAGAATAAGGCTTACTTGTAGGTGCCCTGCATATCTCCTAAACCTGTACGGTTCAGGAGATATGCAGTGTTGTAGCTGTGCCGTCATGTCGGCACATGCACAGTGGAGAAACGGCCTCCGTGCCGTTCCTCCACTGCGACCGTGCCGTGACATCACGCGACTCTGGCCAGTCACAGTGCCGGAGTCACGGTCCCGGAAGGAAGAGGGGCAGAAGATGGACGCTGCCAGCACAGGGGACATCGCTGGCTACGTTTGCAGGTAAGTGGCACATAATGGGCTACTTTGCAATGCATAGTAGCCCATTATGCTTCTAATTTACAGGGGAATATAGAGGAAAATAAACCCAATTTGGGTTTACTTCCTCTTTAACCACTTCAATACTGGGCACTTAAACCTCCTTCCTTCCCGGACCAATTTTCAGCTTTCAGCGCTGTTGCAGTTTGAATGACAATTGCGCGGTCATGCGACACTGTACTCATATGAAATTTTTATCATTTTTTTCACACAAATAGAGCTTTCTTTTGGTGGTATTTAATCAC
This sequence comes from Glandirana rugosa, assembly GCA_018402905.1. NCBI lineage: Eukaryota > Metazoa > Chordata > Amphibia > Anura > Ranidae > Glandirana > Glandirana rugosa. Next base: position 5,413,029 of record BLSH010277625.1, read on the forward strand.
CCCTGGGTTTTTTATTTTTTGCGCTATAAATTAAAAAAAGACAATGCATTTTTCTTAGTTTCCGTTATAAAAGTTTGCAAATAAGTAATTTCTCTTCATAAAATTTGACCAAAAATGATTCTGCTACATTTCTTTGGTAAAAATAACCCAAATCGGAGTTTATTTGGTGTTGGCGGACAGACAGATGTGACGGGGACTGTGACAGATGTGACGGGGACATAGATGTTTTGTGTATGGTGACAGATGTGACGGGGACAGCCAGATGTTTGGGGACTGTGACAGATGTTTTGGGGACATACAGATGTTTTGGGGACTGTGACAGAGGTTTTGTGTATGGTGACAGATGTAATTGGGGACATACAGATGTTTTGGGGACTGTTTTATGGGGACACTTATGTGTATGGGGACAGGGGTATCAGTGTGCTTGGAGCACTGTGTGGGGGGCGATCTGTGACAGCTTTCTGCATGAAATCCTCATCATGCAGAGAGCTGTCACATAGCTGCAGCTCCCCCCCCCCCCCCCCCCCCCCCCC
>BLSH010277625.1:5426183-5441242 GCA_018402905.1 Glandirana rugosa
GACACGATCTCTCAAATGTGAAAGACCTAATCCGCGTAAACGATAATTCAAGTTTCTTAAAATCCTTTTCTCCGAGTTCACTGACAGACGCAGCACCCACCCCTCTGGGCTCTGTTTTGGTACGGCTTGTGTACAAACTGGAGAGTCCTCTGTGAGGGGGGGTTTTAATGTAGGAAAGGAGGACGGCCCCCAGGGGAGGGGCCAGCTGAACTCTTTCCCTGCCTAGTTAACTCCTAGTAAGACGAACATAAAACCCCACAAAGTCAAGAAGAAGCTGCGTCTGTCAGTGAACTCGGAGAAAAGGATTTTACGGTAAGTTATAATAAAATCCCTTTTTTTCCTTTCAAAAACCTTTTTCTACTCGTAATGTGTCTTTGAACTTAATAGCAAATGCGCCTAATCCAGAAAGTGTAAACTCTCTAGCACAGCCCCATCACTCCTTGGACATCATAGTCCCCTCTTATTCTGGGACCATCTAATTACAGTCTTTGCTCATCCACCTCCTTAAATAGCCTTTAATGTAGCTGTCAGAGAAAGAACAAAGGGGAAACAACATGGAGTATTACTTGATGACAGTTCTGCACATATTGTATGGGAAGATTACTGTTAAAATTAATTGTTTGGTGATAGGTTCTCTTTAAATCTTAATACAGCCAATCATTACCACTGTAGACTTTTTTTTTTGCTTTGAATTGGTCTACTTTCTTGTATGTAGCATTTCTGAATAAAGTCTGATTTTAGATGAACCTTACATAATAAAGGGGGTGGGGAATGTTTTGTATTGTTTGTTGTATATGACTAATCTCTAAAACAATAAACAGAATTTGATAAAAAAAAAACCTTACATAATAAAGCATATTTATTTTAAAACACTTCAGAAACTTGAACACGTATAGTGAAAAATCAGCTAAATCTTCATCATATAAAATTTTTATTGCCTAAGAGTTGATGATAAATACAGAACAGAACAAGCTAAACATCTTTGCTTGACCCAATTTTCTCCTCTGGTGCAGATTTTAGTTTCACTTCAATGAGCTCTTCGACTCTGGCTAGGACACTTTCCATTAAATCAAATGTGAAAAGAGCTGACTGTAGAACCTAAGATGTCAAAAACAGTTAATGTTGTTTAGATAAGCGCAATGACACTATACTTCACAGGGCAGAATCATTCTAGAACATAGTGATCACAGCCAGGCAACGGTATACAGCTAGCAAAAGAGCGTACCTGAAGCTGCATTTCAGGAGTCATGTCAGGTAACTTTGTCCCTCCAGCGGACACAGAACAAACTGTCTTCGAATGCGGCCCTGTAACACACAGCATTCATCATAAATACATCAGCCAGAGGTGTCAAAGCAAAATCATCTAGCAGACTGAATAAAAACAGCTTCTGCTTCTGGAATGGTGAGACATATAATTGCAACTAAAGCTGGGCCATACAATCCTTTAGATTTACCAAAAACAATATATTATGAGGTCAAACCTGCCTGATTGCATACAAATTGAAAGTGTATAGGTTTGACCTCATATTATATGGTTTTGGTAAGGCAGGCTGTAGACTATGCAATTTTCTTTCCTACAACCACAGAAAGAAAAATCGCTCAAATCCCCACCAACGACACAGTCACTGTTTAAGGAAGAATCCCTCCCGCTTTGTGTTCTCCTGGTGGCGGGGTGTGGGGATCTGTCCCTGCTGGAAGAACACAATGATTATTGCTAGCAGCTACAGCTACTGGCAATCATCTCATCCTAGAAATATGACATGCTGGTTGTACCCAAGTCGAGCCTGCCCATAGACTGTTCAAATCTCAACTATTCCCTCCTGAATTGGTCAAGACTCAAACTAACTATGGCCAGCTTAAATCTAAAGGAAAATTGTATAATGTATGGCCAAGCCTTAGCTGCATGAGTTGAAAGAATGGATTTGTAATCATGAAAAAAAAAAAAAGAAAACAGAATGCACAGTAATGAATATATCACAAGTGTTATGCTTTTGCGAATAGAATCTAATGTAAATTATAGGATGACTTGGTTCTCACCTTTCTTTTTCTCAATTGTGTTTTTAATCTCTGCTTGATAATGAGCTCTGGACATGTTAAGGGCGGTGTGAAGAGGTCTCAGAAATTGCAGTTCAATTTTCTGTAGTTCTGTCCATACTCCAGTCTGGACAAATGGAAAAACAAAGAAATTGATTAATATTTTTTTTTTTCACCAATGAGAAATGTTTGACTAGACATGCAGTCACGTCAGTGTTTGCTATACAGCCACCGTGGACCAGTGCTTACAGCAGCAAAAAGGATGATGTGTGTATTTATTACGGAATTTCCTGGGCATCTGTAGCCATTTGTGGCTTACTTTGTAAGTATTTTTTCATTTGCAGGTTAGCTAGGTGTACTTTAATGTCTCGTACACATGGGCCAAATGTCGGGAGATATTAGCCAGTTTAAAAAGAAAAAAACGGCCGACGTTCAGCTAGTGTGTACTTCACCCTGTCCGACAGAAGCTGGTTGTGTGGGCAGCTGGAAAACCAGCAGCCAACCGACTCATGATCAGCACTCTCTGGCAATGGCAGAGAGCGCTGATCGGAGTGTTCTGGCAGGGGGGCTGTCCCCCTGTCAGAACACAACAGCTCAGCAGGGGAGATCGCTATACTAACTTTTTATAGTTTGTCAGCTCTGGTCAGAGCCGCTGTACTATTTTTTTTTTCCTTCAACCCGCTGGGTTTAAGGACAATCAGTGTGTACCTAAAAGGTGGCTTAAAGGTGTGCAGTATTTTGTGTGCCCTACAGCAATAAAAGCTCCCCTGATGACGCTTCCATCTTCACTTGTTCTTCCAGTTTCAGAGTCCTAGGCCATATTGATTGGCTGGCCCAAGATGACATAACCCCTATGTATGCACGTATACACGTACACGCGAGTTACGCAAGTCATCCTGCACCAAAGCATGCTGAGACTGTACCATGAGCTAGCACAGCTCAGTGTTCAATCTAAAGTACTTTTCTAGCAGGAAGATGGAAAGCATTTATTTCACAAGAGACAAAGTACATCTTTTTGCAATAAAAAGCCTTCAAGCTAGCATTTTAAAAAAGTTCCACTTTATGGTAAACCTATACATAGAAAATAAGGGGGCTGTTGTTGCTGACCGTTCCTTGTGAAAATGCCAGTTGGCTTACTTGAGATGCCTAAGCAAGCTACTGACCTGAGAAAAGTATGGCGAAAAGGAAATCCGATTTCGCTTGCAGAGAATGCAGAAATTAGGCACATGCAATACAATACAGATAGAAACATTTCTTTGGCACCTGCAGTCTGTTACAGCAACACATAAAATATAGTATAGCTTGCTTACAGCCTCCTTCCATTGTTGCTTTTGTGAGCAAACCTGACCATATGTGCAATGCACTGAAGTGGGTGGGGACTGCCTCAAGATAGTTATTATTCCCTGAGCCAGTCAAAGGTAAACCCCACCCACTTCAGTTCAGGCTATAGACACAACATGGCCTATGGATAAGAGCAGTGGTGCTGTGAGGCTGTAAGTAGTGAGGGCTTCCCATTGTGGGGCGCCATTGCTTGACTTAAAAGAATCTAAATAATATTCTAGAGCAGTGCTCTCCAAACTGCAGGCCTTTGGGCACTATTTTCATCCACTGATACCAACAATAGGGAATCATTTCCCCCACTGACATCAAAGAAGGGGCAGTATTCCTCCCAACGAAGCCAACAATGGGGCACAATGCCTTCCAATGACACCAACAGTGGGGCACAGTTCCTCCCAATGACACCAATGACTGGATACAATGTCTCCTACCAACACTAATGATGGGGCATTATTCCTCCCACTGACACCAAAAAAATGGCTGTGTATATTCCAACTGATGTCGGGACCTCTTCTACTTCCAACGGCCACCGTCCAGCCCCCCTTAAGTCTGAAGGACAGTAAACTGGCCCTTTGTTTAGAAAGTTTGGAAACCCCTGCCCTAGAGGCAAGCTGCATCTGATTAATTTGGGCTTAGCGTGCTTTTATAAAAGCTATCGAATGGTCACAAGTAGAAGACTCTTACTTACTTCATTAATAAATTCATCATCCTTGATAACCAAGTACCTCAGAATGTTGAGGGAAGCCATAATTCTATATAGGAAAACAGAAATGAAAGAAATTTGGTGTAAAAGAACATAACAAAATAATCCCTCACCTTTACTGGACACGATGACACAGAAGAAGGTCTCAACTTAAAGTGCATGCAAAACTCTGACAATACATTTCTCTTTTTTTTTTCTACTTGGTGTGTTAAATATACCATTGAGCCTGGGTTCAGACATATGCGATACGGAAACCAGCACAATTCCAGTGCCGGCTCCAGCATTGCATCTCCCCCTCAAGTAGTTCACACTGCCCTCTGCCAATACAAAGTTAATGACACCCCCAGATCAGTTCACAGATCGCAGTGCAAACTGTGAATTCAAAACGGGAATCAGATCACCCCAGTGATCCGATTCCAGTGCGGGAAAAAAAAAAAAAAGGTTCCTGCACCACTTTTGTGCAAAACCAATCAACTGTCCAATCCAACAAACTGTATGGCTGAACTTGCATTGCACAGACATTGCATGTGATCAGCACAGCAATGGTTCACTGGTCAACACTCCCCTCACTGCCCCATTCTGCGGTCTAGTTATGGCTATCTGCCCTACCTGCTAGTGCTTATCCACGCACGTTGCAGTTATCAGCCTGTTTTAGCTTGTTCCTTATGTTGCTACATCGAAGTTACTCTTACCTTGCATCACTTTATATCACAACAACTGTCACATTCTTCTACTTCTTCCCTCCTAATATTATGTCATTCCGGCACAGCCCTGAACTGCAGCCAACCTCAGTTATTCATTATTTTTCCATCCCTTTTTATATCACTCACAGCCTGGATCCTGCCTGTATTGTAGTCTCCCCACAGCTATTGCAGCAAGCGAGTTCCCTCCTCCCCATCAATTATACGACATACCTTCTTTATCTATAATTTTTTGATGATTTAATAATGTTTTTATCTTTTCATTAGGTTGATCTATCCCCAATTTGTATTCACCTTTTAATTTCCCTATCAGTTTTTGGATTTTTAATTTGAGTTTAGATCCATCCCAATGATTTATCATCAAATTGAAACATCTGAGGTTATATACACCCCATGATAACATATACCTTTTTAGTGGTAAAAAAAAAAACAACAAAAAAAAACACGCTATTACAATGTCTTTAGCTTATGTTTATATGAGACATTTATGTTATGTTTGTTTACTGTTCTTTTGTGCCATGAGGAAGGGATGGGCCATGAGGGTTACCCTCACCCAAAATGTGTTGGCTTTGCCCAATGCAAAAAATGTATTTGATTAGATATTTTAAATCATTTCAAATTTAGCAATAATTACCAATAAGACTTTATTTGTATTGTTTTCTTGGAGTTCTGCTTCAATCATGGGAGCAGAGAATTTTCTTTTGCAACAAAAATCTATTCAGCGAATATCATGCTGGCTAGAGAACCCGCATAGCTTCTGTTGTTTTCAATTCTTCTATGTGTACCTTTTACCTTAAAGTGGTTGTAAACCTCAGACATGAAATACGAACAATGTGAATACAAACAGCATATCGCTCTATAGTGTATCTCTATCCAGACCACTAAGGGGTTGATTTACTAAAACTGGAGAGTGCAAAATCTGGTGCAGCTGTGTATGGTAGCCAATCAGCTTTTAAACCCTGGTTCACACTGATGCGGTGCAGAATTCGCAACAAGTTCTGTGCAGATCCTGCTCCTCATGCAAATTGCATCCCATTAAAGTGAATCAATGCTGGTGTGTATGGTAATGACACCCCAAAACATGGTTTGCAAAATGCAGGCGATTTGCAGAATCAGATCGCATGGGTGTGAACACCTATGCGATCCGATTCTGAAGTAACCCAAAAAGGGTGCACGTTTTTGGTGTGATTTCAGTGCAATTTGAGCCATACAGAATAATGGCTCAAATTGTACTGCTGAAGATTTGCATGTGATTTGAACAAGAATGCTTTGTGATTCCTATTCAAAATCACATGCAGTTTCCCACACCACGTAGTGTGAACCGGGGCTAACTTCAGCTTGTTCGATTAAGCTTTGACAAAAAAACCTGGAAGCGAATTGGTTTCTATGCAGAGCTGCACCAGATATTGCACTCTCCAGTTTTAGTAAATCAACCTGAGTGTCATTTTTGTCTGCTGCCATCTGGATGAGTCACTTCAGACAAGTTTTCCTGACACCAAGAGAAAAAATGTGACAGGGGAGGGTTTTCCAGCTTACAGACTGCGATGGACAGCCTCAGCTCCATTCCTGTGTGAAGGGGGCACATATCTCCTTACTGAGCTCTGCAGTGTGTAATTTCAGCTCTCTGCCCCCTGTTTTCTGACAGTTAAGACAAGCTTAACAAGAGAAGAGAAGACTGCAGATAAACAGGTAGAACTTAAAGGAGGATTTATTTAATCTCTGTGTATCACCTGAGGCCAGTCATTTCACTGGGTATATGTAAGTGTTTAAAACCACTTTAAGGTATAAAAGCCCCAGCGCTTTCTGGTGCCCAGGGAACCACATGTGCCATGTACAGCTGCCAATACAAGTGAACGGCTGTACACAGTTCTTTTCCCAAATGCAAAATTGGCACGGAGGGGGCGACGTATGCACATGAGCAAGAAACTGCCAATGCAGAAGCCATCGCTGTTTATTCAAGCAAGGCTGTCTATCGGCATTCATATGAAATGGCAGCTGTATAAATCACATGCAGCTCCCCAGCTGCAAAATACTCCAGGCATTTTGAATTGTTTGTTAACCTAAAAAAAAAAAAATAATAATAATAGTATCAAGATCCTGTTTCCTTAAAGCAGATTAAACAGCGCAGTGCTTGTGCGGTCTAATCTGCCCCTCTCTAAACTGTAAAAAACCCGGCTAATCCTGCCAGTTCTGTGTCCCCCTCTCTGTGCTGGCCATGATAATGAGGGCTGCTGAGCCTTGATTACAGTGGTCAGAGTACGCCCCTCCATCATCCGCAGCTCTCCTCTGTGCCCCTTCTCCCTGCCAGTCAGCTCCATGTCTGTGTGTCTGTCTTCACTAAGGATGGGCTCGGGTTTGTTCGGAACCGAACCTGTCCAAGCACGCCAGGAAGTGAAGCCTGCACTCTGCTAATCACAGGCAGTGAGACATTCCCCGATGCACGGCTGCAGCGATCAGGGAATGTCTCACTGCCTGTGATTAGTGCAGTGCAGGGTTCCAAACCTGGCAGGCTCGGGCACGTTCGGTTCCAAACAAACCCGAGCCCATCCTTAGTCTTCACCCCCCGCCCGCTATTATTAGAAATAAAATATTAGAAATGGTCACTGCCAACCCCTCTGTTATAACTAGGCATAACACACTGTATAAATGTTTTATTAAAACAAGACATGTTAATATCTTTTTAGAGCCATCTTCAGGCCGGTCACATGACTCTCGGCCAGTCTCCAGAGCTACTGCAGGAGGGGCTGAGCGGCCATGTGACCTACCCGGCTAATGTCAGAGGGAGATCTCGACCCCTCCTGCAATAGCCCTGTATCAGAGGTGTACACATGACCGACCTGAAGATAGCTCTAAAAAGGTATTTACATGCCTCGTTTTAATAAAAGACTTCTACAGTGTGGTATGCCTAGCTATAATAGAGGGCTGCCAGTGATTTACATACAGAAGCTACCAAGTGTTGGTGTGCCTGAGGCCTTACTGTCAGGTCTGGCTCACACTGTTGTGACTTGTCAGGCGACTTTGTCACATGCCTGATAAAGGGGTCCTGCGTGGCTCCAAAACAATGCTTTCTGCTGTAACGATGTGATCACGGATTAAAACTTTGGACTTCTTTTTGGAGATCTTGCTGTGCTGGTGACATTACTCTTTGTTGCCTGACAAGTCGCGCCCTATGAACAGCAATGGAACCGTTCTAAACGGTGCGACTGAAGTCTAGGTTCCTGCACTACTTGGGGGCGACTTCAGAGCGGCTTGCATATGACTGTTAAAGAAGTCATACGCAAGCGGCAATGGAGTTGCGCTGTGTGGCGCGGCTTCAAAATCGCTCTAATGTGAACCGGCCCTTAGAGTCAGATCAGAGTAAGGAGATGGGAGACAGGTATTGCTTTAACATCATGAACTAAAAACCAAGGCTGCATATACATACTGCAAATTAAAGCAGTACTAGCCCTCTTCCCCCTAGCTATATTGTCCTGGTCCATCCCTTTCATTCACTGGATTTCAGTTCTTTCAGTCATAGAAGCTCAGCATCACATATGGCTTAATCTAGTGCAGTCTACATGCAAATATAGTCTGCCTGGAATGCCAGCTCCCCCCGAGACCAACACCCTCCCATGAAGGCATTATTTTTTAAACTTCTCCCAAGGGCATGACATGTAAATTTAAACATTTTAATTGAACCAACCTGTCAGAATTTTGCAGCAGATCAGTTTCTGCTCCTTCAGGAAGTGAAAGCACTATATGCAGAAGTGGGGTCAGTCGAGTCCCTAAGAACCACCTGTTTTGGGTGTCAGTCTAATAATCCAAAAATAAACATCACAATTTTAAAATGACAAGTGAAAGTAGTTGTAATCCCCTGAAAACCAAACAAAGCATATCCTCAAGTAGTGTGTTTCCAAGTAAGCCTGAAGAGAGGGGTGTGTCCATTCCCTCTACTCAGGTCTCAGATTACAATCAGCTCTCTGCTGTGCAGTGTGTGACATCAGACCCCTGCCTTCTGAAAGCTGAGAAATGCCATCTAAACTGTGTACTTTGGAAGGCTGTAGAGGAGAGAGGACCACAGATAAACAAGTACAACGCATGTAGGTGTATTTAATTCAACACTGCATCACCTAAGGCTAGTCACTTCTGTGGGCTTACGCAAGGATTTATTATCATTTTAGGACTGCACATTCTCCTGGATCAGGATCTTGTACAATTTTAAAGCCAGGAGGTTGACATAACAGCAAGGAGATTTGCAATGACAGACCCTATATTTCTTTAATAACATGTTTACTTTAAGCTGGATGCCATCACTTGGGTGAGATTCATTAGCAATCCAAACAGCAGGCAGGGATGATGCACAGTCTGCAGATTTATGGGCTCTGACATATGTTGTCTCCTTCATAAAAATAGGCAGATGTATAGCACAGCAGAGGACAAATCACAAGAGCAAGTACATTAGTCTAAAATTATCATGGCAAGCAAAACCAATCATTCGTACTGCATCCTTTATACAGTTTGCTACAGTGAAAAAGACTCTGGTCGGTTACAGTATACCTAAACCCCAACTAAATAATTGTTAGCTTGCTGGAACATTTTTTCACACAATTCTAAAATATGGATTTTTATATGAAAATGTACTTCAAACTTCCAAAACAATTTATATTTTCTAAAAACTGTGGTAGTTGCAAATGTACAGTACATGCCACACTATATTTGTGCAACTTTTCATAATATCTACACTATATTGTCAAAAGTATTGGGACAACTGCCTTTACAGACACATGAACTTTAATATCATACAATAAACTGCGCTAAAAGTCCAAAGCAAGCTGCAGCAAAATACTAAGCGTATATGGTCAAATAGGAAAACATAGGCTGCGCTAAAATAACAGATAGTTACATAAAAACAACAAATAAAGAGTCCAAATAGTGTGGTATTCCTTGCACCACTAAATATCTGTGTTGAACAAACTGATTGTAGTGCCACCACGAAAACACTGGTGAATAAAGGAAAGTCCACCACCAATATATGTAGGGGGGCTTACCAGAACACTATGTGTTCAGTTGCATGCGAATCCCCGACCTGGGATGTGGAACCACTTGAATCTTCACCTTAGATGAGTATCCTTTTCATCACAGTACACCCTCCAATGATTTGACCACAGGGGGCTAGGAATCCCTCTCAAAAGTCAGACACGCTTCCCAGTTCACACTCGTGTAACGTGGTCCATATGAGAGAAAGGAGGACTCCCGACGTACGTTTCGTCACAAATGACGTCGTCAACGTTGACGACGTCATTTGTGACGAAACGTACGTTGGGAGGACGAGCTGACGTCACCACTGTTTTGATTTTCATCCCAGGAAGCGGGAGCCGGCCGGCATACACGCGATTTTGTTTTTATAAGTGTGAGTACGTTTATCATTTTTAATAAATATACCTTGCGGTACTTCACCATGAGTCCTCCTTTCTCTCATATGGTGCACGTTACACGAGTGTGAACTGGGAAGCGTGTCTGACTTTTGAGAGGGATTCCTAGCCCCCTGTGGTCAAATCATTGGAGGGTGTACTGTGATGAAAAGGATACTCATCTAAGGTGAAGATTCAAGTGGTTCCACATCCCAGGTCGGGGATTCGCATGCAACTGATCACTTAGTGTTCTGGTAAGCCCCCCTACATATATTGGTGGTGGACTTTCCTTTATTCACCAGTGTTTTCGTGGTGGCACTACAATCAGTTTGTTCAACACAGCTATTTAGTGGTGCAAGGAATACCACACTATTTGGACTCTTTATTTGTTGTTTTTATGTAACTATCTGTTATTTTAGCGCAGCCTTTGTTTTCCTACATGAACTTTAATGGCATCCCAGTCTTAGTCTGTAGGGTTCAATATTGAGTTGGCACACCCTTTGCAGCTATATCAGCTTCAACTCTTCTAGGAAGGCTGTCCACAAGGCTTAAGAGTGTGTCTATGGGAATGTTTGATCATTCTTCCAGAAGCGCATTTGTGAGGTCAGGCACTGATGTTGGACAAGAAGGCCTGGCTCACAGTCACCGCTCTAATTCATCCCAAAGGTATTCTATCGGGTTGAGGTCAGGATTCTGTGCAGTCCAATCAAGTTCCTCTACCCCAAACTCGCTCATCTATGTCTTTATGGACCTTGCTTGTGCACTGGTGCGCAGTCATGTTGAAGCCATCCTCAAACTGTTCCCACAAAGTTGGGGGCATGGCATGTGATCCAGCCATCCTACTCGTGACCAATCGAGGGAGGAGAGAGAGAAAAAGGAAGACAATCGCCAGGGTATCAGGTCTGGAGAGCGACACTCTCGAGCTGCACTGCCTTTTAACGGTCATTGATGCGGCTCTCTAGGGAACCAGTCCCCGGACCACAGAGTCTGGCTCGGGATCAAGCCCGCACAAATGCCCCCATAGCAAGCAGCTTTCTATGGGGGCACTCACAGGGGCGGGCTGGGCCGGGGGGAAGGGTGGCAATCTCCCCCCGGGCTGCTCTGATGTCTGGGGAAAAAGGCTGCACTCAGGGCTGGAGTAAAGAGGGGCCAGACACCACGTACACCTGCCGGCCGCTGCTGCACAGTGCTGTGCTTGCAGAGCTGCAGCGGATCGGTAGGAACACGCCGAGTTCGATCCCTGCACTGGGCCGGCCCTATCATCATCAGTCATTTCCCTGTCAGGGATCTCTGCCCGACAATAGCTCCCCAGGTCCCGCCCATCGTGAGGTCATTTAGAGGCCGGGAGACAGGATGAAAGAGGAGGATTTGCTGCTGCTACCTGTGGGGACTGCACTGCTGTGGGTGAGTGAGCGAGCCGAGGCTGAACATTGCTGTACGGCTTTATCTGATCCTACTGCAGTGGTTGTTTATTTTGGGTGGGGGTGTTAATTAATCTACAAGGCTATTTGGAATATGCAGCATGGAAGGGGGTTAATGTATTGTCTTTGGTCACTGATGCATTTAGTGACCAGGCAGTTAATTAAACCCTTTGTGCTGCATTAGTGGCAGTGATGTCAGTGTCGATTAACCCCCTCATGCTGCAGCATTAATGGGTTAATTAACTGTCACTGGTCACTAATGCATCAGTGACCAATGACAATACATTAACCCCCTTCCATGCTGCATATTCCAAATAGAATTGTGGATTAAAGTGGTTGTAAATATGTGTGTTTGTTTTTTTGTTTTTTTTTTTAAATAGAAATAACAGGGTTTTGCACACAGAAGCCCAGATCCTCCTTTTCTTCTGGGGTCCCCCATCAGTACTCCAAGCCCCTTCTCTTCATCCTGCCTCCTGTCACCTGTCATATTAAAATCAACATATAGGAGACTTTTTGTCACCCATGTGATGAAAAAAATTACTTAAGTAAAAAAAAATTGCATCCAAGCATATAAACCCCCTTGCTCCCCCCCAAAAATGTTTTGAAGCCCCCCCCCCCCCACCTCTACATATACACATGTATGAATTTAAACACATGCGTCAAGGGCGCCTACACATGAAAACATCAATTGTGATACACATGTTCCATATTACCGCGCACACAGGAATGAGAGCAACACAAGACCTCCTCCGTAACACTAAACTGATACCTATAGGCGTCGCCTATAGAGAATATAGGGTACTAAAGTTTGTCGCCATTTCACACAAAATTAAGGGTTGACATCTATTTACTCAGTGCAACCTCATCTTTTAAATTTGGGTAATTTATTGCGTTTGTTTGCCTTGAAATTCAATTAGTGTTTTTTTTTTACAGAAAATTTGCGGTAATATCATGTTACACAAAAAATTAGAACTATCACTATTTTATTCTCTTGGGTGTTGGCTTTGAGAAAGTATATAATGTTTGGGGGTTTTGTGTAATCTCCAGGCCTAAAATGATTTTTTAAACGTGTGCAAAAAACACAAAAACGGCTCTGGCAGTGAAAAATGGATTTTTTGTATAACTTACCGTAAAATCCTTTTCTCTGAGTTCACTGACAGACACAGCATTCTTATGACACATGGGGTTATGCTCATCCTACTAGGAGTAGACTAGGCAAAAACAAACAAAAGCGTAGGTTGGCCCCTCCCAGGGGGCCGTCCTCACCTCAGCATATAATCCCCCTGCTCTGCATAGCACATCAGTTCGTAACAAGCTGTACAAAACCAACGCAGAGGGGTGGGTGCTGCGTCTGTCAGTGAACTCAAAGAAAAGGATTTTACGGTAAGTTATACAAAAAATCAATTTTTCTCTTCCGTTCACTGCAGACGCAGCATTCTTATGACACATGGGGACGTCCCAAAGCTGTGCCAATCAAGAGGGGTGGGCAAACCATAACAAATGTACCCAACAGAAAGACACCCTCTCAGGCGGCGCTAACCGCGCCTAAACTGCCGCTTGTAATACCTTGCGGCCAAAAGCAGCATCCGAGGATGCTACAACATCAACTTTGTAAAACTTAGTAAACGTGTGCACTGAGGCCCAAGTGGCAGCCTTGCACACCTGGGACACCGAAGCTTGGTGTCTAAACGCCCAGGATGTACTAACTGCCCTGGTGGAATGAGCCGTGACTGGAAACGGGGGAACCTTGCCCCGAATCTCATATGCATGAGTGACGGTCCTCCGTATCCAACGTGATACGGTAGCTGACGAAGCCGCAAAGCCTTTGCGCGACCCTTCTGTCAGCAAAAAAAAAAAGAATCAGACTTCCTAAAAGAAGCTGTAGAACTTAAATATACCCGCAAAGCCCTCACCACATCCAAAGAATGCAGCTCGACCTCTTTGGGATATGACGGGTGCGGACACAATGAGGGAAGAACAATATCCTCATTTAAATTAAAAAAAGAAACCACCTTCGGAAGAAATGAAGGTGAAGGCCGGAGAACTGCTTTGTCCTTATGGAGGACCAAGTAGGGTGACCTGCAGGACAAAGCTGCCAGCTCCGACACCCGCCTGGCGGATGTGATAGCCACCAGAAAAGCCACCTTCTGCAACAATAAGCGTAGGGGAATGTCCCTGATCTTTTCATATGGCGGCTTCTGTAACACAGAAAGCACCAAATTCAAATCCCACGGCGCCAAGGGTGACCGTAACCGAGGGGCTACATGACGTACTCCCTGTACAAATGTATGGATCAATGAGTGAGACGCCAATGGTCGTTGAAAAAAGAACCGCCAGAGCCGAAATCTGCCCTTTAAGCGTACTTAACGCCAGGTTCTTGTCCAGTCTTGCTGCAAAAAAGACAGCACTCTGGATACTCTATAAGAGCGGGGATTCCATCCTCCCGCCTCACACCAGGTAATATAGGCCTTCCAGGTCCTATGATAGATCTTACGTGAGGTGCTCTTACGAGCTTTAACCATAGTAGGGATTACGGAGTCCGAGACACCCCTATCCCTCAATACCTGGGCCTCAATAGCCAAGCCGTCAAAACCAGCGAGGGTAAAGCAGGGTGCAAGATGGGCCCCTGAGACAGCAGGTCTTCGCGAAGTGGAAGACACCATGGAACATCTGTCACCATCCGTACTATATCGGCGCACCACGGACGCCGCGGCCAATCCGGAGCTACCAGGATGGTCGGGATTCCCTCTGCTTCTATCCTGCGCAAAACGCGCGATAGAATCTTCAGAGGAGGAAAGATGTATAGTAGCTGATACCGACCCCAGGGCGTTACCAGTGCGTCCGAGGCAACCGCCAACGGATCCCTTGTTCTGCACACAACGGCCTGTACCTTGTGATTGTACCTGGAGGCCATCAGATCCACTTCTGGGGTGCCCCATTTGCAGCAAATCTGGTGGAACACCTCTGGATGTAGGGGCCACTCTGCCTGATCCAGCGTCTGGCGGCTGAGAAAATCCGCCTGCCAATTTTCCACGCCCGGGATGTAGATCCTTTCTGTCCAATGAGACAGGCAAAGCCTGATCGCTCTCAGTTCCAGTACATTTATCTGAAGACGAGCTTCCCGTACTGACCAATGACCCTGGACGGAGGATTGTCCCAGGACTCCTCCCCACCCTGACAGGCTGGCATCCGTTGTCACTATCGACCAATTGAGGGGAGGAAAACTCTTCCCCAACCTTATGGCCGGAGCCCGAATCCACCAAATCAGCGACCCTCGAGCCTGCTGATCCAACCTGATCCGTCTGTCTAGGGATAGGGGAGACTTGTCCCACTGAGACAGAATTGTCCTCTGTAGGAGTCCGATATGACTCTGGGCATAAGGCACCGCTTCGAATGTCGACACCATGAGACCCAATACTCGCATACAGAACCGTAAGGAGAACCACTGGCGTGACAACAGGGTTCGCACTGC
>BLSH010277625.1:5478525-5491740 GCA_018402905.1 Glandirana rugosa
GACCGAGTATCTTACGTAATTCGGTTTTTTAAGCTGTGGGCGCTGGGGGGGGGGGGGAGGGGGGGGGCGCAGATGAACTATTTTCACATTACTGGGTTTAGTAACACTTTAACTTTAGTGCAATTTTTACTGACATTTTTCTTTTGTGGTAATATGGTGTAATATAAAAAAAAAAAAATGGAACTACCACTATTTAGTTATCTAGGGTGTCTGCTTTCAGAAAATATATAATGTTTTGGGGGTTTGTACAATCATTAGGCCTAAAATGACTTTTTAAACGTGTGCAGGAAATGTAAAAACGGCAAAAGGGTTAAGGCCTCATGCACACTGGACCTTTTTTTTCCTGCCATGGGTGCCTTTGCTGCAGGGGAGGAAAACGCAGCTTAGAAAACGTGACCAAAGCTGCGTTTTGCATGTGTGTTAAAACATTTTTGGCTTAATGCATTCTATGAGCCAGAATATTAAAAATGTATTTGAGCTATTAGAAGGCATGGCCCCTTTGCAGGTATAGCTATGTAAAACAATAAAAATAAGTGTCTATACTGTTTAAAATCCAGTAATACACTGGGGTTGATTTACAAAAGGCAAATAGTCTGTGCACTTCAAGTGCAGTTGTTTTAGATCTGAGGGGAGCACTCCCTCATTTCAAAGCTTCCCCTCAGATCTAGCGCGGGTGCACTTGCAGTGCACAGACTATTTGCCTTTAGTAAACCTCACTGTCTCACGCCACTCTGCACATGTTCAGCTGCTCACCATTTTTGGTATTGTTCCAAATATCAGAGCCACTCTAGGCTGATGCGCTGACAGCCTAGTGATTTACTGCTGCTCAACGCTTCAGCAAAACGGCAGCCTCCAGCAAGAAGAAACAGGAACAACGCTGATGACAATTTACAGCATACACAATTTCAGTAGCATAATTATTAATGTGGAATGTATGTTCCTGGCTAGAGAACATTATTTTTTTTATCAAGTTGTTATAGGTAAAGCTTTAATGCGTGTTTATGCACATTTGGCGTTTTGTCTGCCCAAATGCTCCCCTTCTAAATGTGCAAGAGATGTTTTTTTTCTGCCTCTAAAAACCAGTAAACACATATGCTAACACAGAGGGGTGTTTAGAGAAAACACAATGCCAAACGCCTGTAAATGTGGCATTTTAAATGTCCAGTTTGCATGATGCCTAAAGCTTAACTGTACCCAATGAGCCCCTGCTTCATTTATACGTTCTATGTCCCAGTATATTAAAAAGTGTATGTCTCACCATAAACTACCCAGCCATCAGAAAGCAATCTGTTCTCAATACTCCTAAGAACAGCATTTGTGTGTCAGCAAGGAAAGATGCTGTTTGTAAGCACTCATTGTGACTAGGATTGGCATGGCCAAAGGAACACCCTCGCCCCCATTCTGTTGCAAATCCAAGAACAGCACCACATCCCTATACTGTCATGTATGTACTGTCATGAATTCCTACCTCAGACTACCAACGTTACTATCAGTCAAAAGCAGTTCTTCGGGGATAAATACATCCACTAAATGTAATAAAAATGACATTCAGTACAGACCACAGGTGGGCTATAAAATTAGTAGCAGGGTGATCCTATAGGTGGGTAGAGCTTGCTGGAGAGGAAACCGACCTGGACACCTGGCTCTCCTGGTTTCTGCTTCATCCATTCGGTGAACTTGTTACTTCTACAATTCTCCTGCTGCTTCTTGATCATTGCCCCACCATTCAACAGATCACCAGTCATGAGTTGGATATTTCGCACATTAGAACCCTTTCTCAACCAAATTGCCTGCCACCACACAGGGACAAGGCGCTGCAGGATTCCTACAGGCTTATATTGGTGACTGATCCCTTGCCCTTTGCTTAACTTTATTGGGTACAGTTTCCACAGTAGAGAACCTCTTTAAAGAGGGGCTCCAGTCTCCCTCCAAAAAACTACCAATACTGTATCTGCTGGCTTTTAATATATGGACACTTACTTGTCCAGGGATCCAGCGATGTCTTCACCTGAGCAGATTCTTCAATCAGCTTTGGGTGCAGGTGCCGGCATCTTACGTAAGGGAAACTGCCAGTGAAGCCTTCCGGCTTCACAGCCGGTTTCCTACTGTGCATGAGCGAGCCGCACTGATCTTTGTGAATGGTCGCGCAGTCTTCTGGGATCTGTGATGTGTCTCAGAAGGCTGCGGGAGGGAAAGGGCCGAACATCGCCATGGTGATCTGACTTGAAGTGGGAGCGAGTACCTGTGAAATCCAGGCACCCGTTCCCTGTCCCCCCCCCCAAACAAAGTAAATGTGGCAGTGGAGGGGGGGAAGGATGCAAACAAGTGGAACACCCCTATTTGGTGAAGTGGTTGTAAGCCTCGGACATGAAATATGAACAAAACATATCCCATAGTGTATAGTGTGCATAGTGTATAATTTTTGTCTGCTGCTTCGTTCCTCTGCTATCAGCAGGAATCATTTCTGACAAGTTTTCCTGACACTAAGAGAGAAAGGGGACAGGGGAGGGAGCTCCAGCTGATTGACAGCCTTAGCTCTGTTCCTGTGTGCAGGGAGGTGTGGCCCTTCCCTTCAATCAGCTCTCAGAGCTCTCGTCACTGAGCTCTGCAGAGTGTAACTTCAGCTCTCTGCCCCATTTTTTCCTGACAGCTCAGACAAACTTTATAAAATTCTGGACTTTGAATGGATTTAGAAAAGATTGCAGATAAACAGATACAACTTATGTAGGAGGATTTGGTTGTGTATCACATGAGGCCAGTAACTTCCCTGGATATATGTAAGGGTTTACAAGCACTTTAACAGGTGAAAGATAGCTACTGTATATGAGTGCTCTTGCTTTTTCTTAACAGGTTCTGATTTATGTTACCAGTTCTGTGAACAGTGAGCATCGATGCAAATTCCTCTTACCTTTTTAGCAACACATCAATATGTTCCATGTTAGACTTCAGCACAAATGATGGCCTAGGAAAAATAAAATAATATTCTGTTAATTCATACAATTGTTTTCATGTTTCTGTATATCAGGAAATGTTTCCATTTACTCATAAAGGAGACAAAATGTGGTAACATTACTCCATAGAGGAGTTCAGTTGTGCAGCACATCTTTCATGTGGTCTAATCTTACCCCTTCACACTGCGGACTGCCTACAGATTGAATTTTTATATGTACATAATATTACAAATATATTGAAGATATATCTCTGAACTCTTCTGGGATTCAGTAAAACAAGCCAACAGAATTCTGGCTGTTCAGACCGCTCATTTCATATTGTAACTGGCAGGAGAAAGATTAAGCTCATGTATGAAGATATTGATCTGAGTTCCCAGAAAGCCGCTCAATACGAGAGCTTCTGACTGCATGTTCTGTGTTCACGTGTGAACAGATCCTTATAGCATTAGTCTCAGCTCACTGCATGAGGAAACCCAGCTCATGGTAAAAAGGGTCGCCAGGCCTTCCGTTGCTTGAAGCAGTATCTGAAAGACAACTCTTTCATCCCCTTACAAAGAGTAAGGTTATTAGTCTAAATGAAGAATATTTAAAGAGCCGTGCTCCAAAATGCATTCATCACAGTCCACTCTGCTAGAAAAAATAAAAACTGAAGCAATTTTTCTTTTTTTCTTACTTAACCACTTCAATACTATGCATTTAGAACACTTTACTACCAGACCAATTTTCAGTTTTCAGTGCTGTTGCGCTTTGAATGACAATTGCGCGGTCGTGCGACGCTGCACCCAAACAGATTTTTTATCATTTTGTTCCCACAAATAGAGCTTTCTTTTGGTGGTATTTGATCACCCTGCGGTTTTTATTTTTTGCGCTACAAATAAAAAATTTTGAAAAAAAAAAAAAACATTCTCTATTTTTGTCACAAAACTTTGTAAATAAGTAAATTTTCTCCATCACTGGTGGGCACTGATGAGGCTACACTGACGGGCACTGATGTGGCAGTACTGATTGGCACTGATGAGGTGGCACTGATGATGAGGCACTTATATGCAGAAGTGATGAGCACTGTTAGGCGGCACTGATAAGCAGCACTGACGGGTACTGAGAGGTGGCACTGATATACAGCACTGATGGGCACTGATATGCAGCACTACGGACACTGCTAAGCGGCACTGATGGGAACTAATAGACAGCACTGATTGGCACTCATAGGCGGCACTGGGCACTGATAGGTGGGCACTGGTAGGTGGCAATAGTGGGCACTGATATGTGGCATTGGTATGCATTGATAGGGGCACTGGTGGGCATATACATTGTTAGGGGCTCATTCCCTGGTGGTCTAGGGTGGCATCTGAAGGTGGCACTGAGTGCCATCCACATTGGGCAGTATGTCACTTACCTGGTGGTATAGGGGGGTCTCCCTGGTGGTCCAGATCGGCTCCCTGGTGGTCCTGGGTGGGCGCATCCCTGGTGGTCCCTGGGCAGGCTCCCTGGTGGTCTAGGGTGGCGATCCGAGGGAGGGCTGTGCTGATAAATCATCAGCACAAACCCTCCCTGTCAGGGATGCAGCCGATCGGCTCTCCCCTCCTCAGGTCTGCAGACCTGAGTACAGGAAAGCCGATAAACGGCTTTCCTGTATTACACTGTGACCAGCCGTGATTGGTCGCGGCTGGTCACATGGTAAAGTGCTTCGGATCGAAGCGCTTTACCGAGATTGGTATTGCGGGGGGTCAGACTGACCTCCCACACCACCGATCGCCGCGATGCGCGCCCCCCGGGCGTGCGGCGGCTTGTTATCCTGAGGACGTCATATGACGTCCAGTCAGGATAACTGAGCCACTTCCCGGCCGTCATTTTGCATACGGCGGTCGGGAAGTGGTTAAAGGAGAAGTAGGGTCGAAGCTTGTTTGGCTGTACTTCTTCTGTGGATCACAGGAGTGCAGTTTATTTTCCACTCCTGCTAACCCTTTTTCAGCAGACAGCGGGCTGAAGCCTGCTGTCAGCTGACGTCACAGAGCCGGTCCAGGCCCAGGAAAGATCGTGACCATATCGTCGGGATCCTCCCACATGCCTGGACCGGAACCCAGCTCAGCGAGACGCAGAGAGCCTGAGCCAGCCTCTTCCACCCCCTCCACAGTCCAGCACTCCAGTGAGCACTGGAGGGGGCAGAGCAGACAGTGGTGACAGCTCAGGTAGCTCTGAGAACCGAGCGATTGGCAGTGTTTGATCGCTCGGTTCTCAGCCTTAGAGCCGGCGGAGGAGCGATGCTGCATCCATCTAGGCAAGTATGATTCTAAAATAAAAAAAATTCCCATACGCCTCTTTTATTGTTAACCAGGGGTCCAAACATAGACCAAATTTTTGATGCTCTATCCAACGATCTCTCTCTGTGACACCTGGCAGTTATGTGTCACTGATCTCCACATAAATGATGCCTAAATCAAGGGTAGGTAGCAGAAGAGCTGTCAGTACAGTCCACAAACAAATAGGGATCTGTGCTGTAAATGCAAGTTGCCAGGGAAGAGAGGGGCAGAAGGAAGAAAATTAAAACACAGGTTGTCCTTTAACTACTTCAATACCAAGCACTTCGAACACTTCCTACCAGACCGATTTTCAGCTTTCAGTGCTGTCGCAATTTGAATGACAATTGAGCGGTCGTGCGATGTTGTACCCAAACAAAGTTTTTATAATTTTTCCCCCCACAAATATGGTGGTGGCATTTGATCACCTCTGCGGTTTTTATTTTTTGCGCTACAAATAAGAAAAGACTGAAAATTTTGAAAAAAAAAAGTTTTTCAAAACGTTGTAAATAAGTACATTTTCTCCTTCACTGATGGGCCCTGATGAGGCTACATTGACGGGCACTGATGAGGCAGTACTGATTGGCACTGATGGGCAATGATGATGAGGCACATATATGCAGCACTGACGGGCACTGATAGGTGGCACTGGTAGGGGGCACTGGTGGGCAGCATATGAGAATTGCTCTAATAGGGCCCATTCCCTGGTGGTCTAGGGTGGCATCTGAAGGTGACACTGAGTGCCATCCATGTTGGGCACTGTGCCCCTTACCTGGTGGTCAGGATCGGCTCCCTGGTGGTCCTGGGTGGGCACATTCCTGGTGGTCCCTGGGCAGGCTCCCTGGTGGTCTAGGGCGGCGATCCTAGGGGGGCTGCGCTGATAAGCAATCAGCATAGACCCCCCTCCCATCAGGAGAGCAGCTGATCGGCTCTCCACTAAAGTCTGCAGACCCGAGTAGAGGAAAAGCCGATAAACAGCTTTTCCTGTTTACACTGTGACCAGCCGTCATTCGTCACGGCTGATCACATGGTAAAGAGCATCTGATAGAAGCTTTTTACCGAGATCGGTAATGGGTGGGTCAGACTGACACACTGCACCACCGATCGCCGAGACGCGTGCTCCCCCGGGCGTGCGCCGGCATGTTATCCTGCTGGACTTCATATGATGCCCAGTCAGGATAACTGAACCACTTCCCGGCCGTCATTCTGCATACGGCGGTAGGGAAGTGGTTAGAGGAGAAGTAGGGCCAATGCTCTTTTGCCAATACTTCTACTGTGGGTAACAGGAGTACACTTAGTTCTGTGCTCCTGTTACCCAGATTCAGTCGACAGCTGGCTAAAGTGTGCTGTCGGCTGACGTCTCTTAGCTGGTCCAGCCTCTGGAGAGATCCCGACTTCGGGACCCACCCATGAGGGGCAGCTGGCTAAACCTCTTAGAGAGTGCTGAGCAAGCCGCTCCCATCCCCTCTACAGCCTGGCCTAACTTGATCGCACAGTTCTCAGTGCAGAGGCAGCAGGGGATTGATGCTGCATCCACCTAGGTGTGTATGTATGTTATTTTATTATCCCGCACTTCTCTTTTAATTAATCCCTGTACCCCCTTTGAGTACATCGCACTTGATTACATATTTATCTCTCTCACCATTCCAGTATTTTTCTCTATGTGGCCCCCACACAGCCTTTCCTCCTGGATTCCATTCATTCATATGGGAGAGCCTCATTCTGCTGTACAACTGGCAGCCGTATAAATACCCCTCTCCCCTAGGAATGAGCACATGCGTGCTAAGAGGATCTGGTGGTGACATTTTCAGAGAAAAGGCTGTGTAGAGACAGGCAGGGTTGCACAGTAAAGACTGCTGTAGAGGAGGAAGGTAATATGTAACTGGGTAGCACTTGGGATGTGTAAAGCCCACATGCGATAAGAAAATCACAGGAACGATTGTCCGCTTTTCCTTGATGTTTCACAGCAGGTCGAAACCGAGGATGGTACTAATTGTATGAAAACTCTCATACGGCAAAGGCTTTTTACGGCAAAGGCTTTTTTATTGTTGGGTAATGTTTCTGATCATGCGCAGTCTTTCCTATCTGATTTCTCTCGTACAAAAATGAAAATCGTTAGTTCTGTTCGCGTACGAGAAGAATTTTGGGGTTTGTCCCTTCGGAAATTTTAATTTGCAGAGTCTAAGCTGCGTACGCATTATTGGAAATTTTTCTTCCTATTTTCTAATAGTGTGTACCCAGCTTAAGCATTCATTTCTAAAGGTATGGTTGTCCTTTATACATTCATTTTCCAGCTAACTACTCTGTCCGCAGCAGCATCTCCATCTAAACAATAGAACCAAAAAAATTAACTGGGCCGAATGCCTCTGTTTACATATGCACAGTTAGGCAGGGTGGAGTTAAAGGTACAATGTGATTTTACAAACCTTTAGTACAATGTCAATGGGGTGGATTTACTAAAAGCAAACAGACTGTGCACTTTGCAAGTGCAGTTGCTCCAGAGCTTAGAAGATTCACTTTACAAAGAACACCCAATCGTACGCAAGGAAAATAAAAAAAACAGCATTTTGCTTGCATATGATTGGATGATGGAAGTCAGCAGAACGTCCCCTTATTTACTAATCTCTGGAGCAACTGCACTCAGAGTGCAACTGCATTTACAAATTGTACACTAGATTTGCCTTTAACCAATTCAGCTCCGGAAGGTTTACCCTCCTTCATGACCAGGCCATTTTTTTTTGCGATATGGCACTGAGTTACCAAAGCTGTACCCAAATAAAATGTATCGTATATACTTGAGTATAAGCCGAGGCACCTAATTTTACCACAAAAAAACTGGGAAAACGTATTGACTCGCGTATAAGCCTAGGGTGGGAAATGCAGAAGCCATTACACAGGGAAAGGGAGCCATTACACAGGGACAGAAAGCCATTACACAGGGACAGAAAGCCATTACACAGGGACAGAGAGCCATTACACAGGGACAGAAAGCCATTACACAGGGACAGAAAGCCATTACACAGGGACAGAGAGCCATTACACAGGGACAGAGAGCCATTACACAGGGACAGGGAACCATTACACAGAGACTCAGCCATTACACATGTATTGTAGCCATTACACAGAGACTCAGCCATAACACAGGGACATGGACTCAGCCATTACACAGGGACAGGGAGCCATTACACAGCAGCACAGTACCTTTGAGTCCTCGTCTCCTTGAGTCAGCTGCTCCGGACCTGCCCCCGCCCACAGCACAGTGACAAGCCAATCACTGGCAGTCACTGGGCAGCCAATCAGTCTATGTATGTGCACTGTTCAGCGCACATACATAGACTTTTAGGCGCAAGCCCTGGAGAAGAGCCCCAGGTACACATAGAAGCGGCATCGGACCACCCACAGAGGCTGCAGGCGCCCGCAGATGAGCGATGTGGGACCCTCACTCGAGTATAAGCCAAGGGGGGCCTTTTTCAGCATAAAAAATGTGCTGAAAAACTCAGCTTATACTCGAGTATATATGGCATGTCCTTTTTTCCCCTACAAATAGAGCTTTCTTTTGGTGGTATTTGATCATCTCTGCGGTTTTTATTTCTTGCACTATAAACAAAAAAAAAAGACAATTTTGAAAAAAACAAAAAATTTTTTACTTCCTGCTATAAAATATAACCAATAAAAAAATAAATCTAATTTCTTCATGAATATGTATTCTGCTATATATTTTTGGTAAAAAAAATAAGCTTATACTGATTGGTTTGCGCAAATGTTATAGTGTCTACAAACTATGGCATATATTTCTGGAATTTTTATTAATTTATTTATTTTTTACTAGTACAGGCGGTCCCCTAGTTACAAACATCCGACTTACAAATGACTCCTACTTACAAACGGAGGGAGACAACAGGAAGTGAGAGGAAATCTACCCATAGGAAGGGAAATTTACTCCTGTAAGAGTTATTATGGGAAAAAGGTGTCTCCACTGATGTTTTATCAACAAGGCTTGTTTCCATAACAACACAAAATTTTCAAAATCCAATTATCATTGGGACAGGAATTGAAGTGAAATCTTCTGAACAGAAACATAGACAGCAAAACAAACATTACAGGGCTGTTAACCCTTCCCTATGCTATCCAAAAAGCTTAAAAATATTTTTTTTTGGCCGAAGCTACACTTAAAAAACGTACCTGTTCCAACTTACAAACAAATTCAACTTAACAAACCTACAGACCCTATCTTGTTTGTAACCCGGGGACTGCCTGTAATAGCGGCAATCAGTGACATATAGCAGGACTGCGATATTGCGGCGGACAAATTGGACACGAAGTGACAATTTTTTGGGAACTAGTGACATGGATACAGTGATCAGTGCTAAAAAAATGCACTGTCACGACACTAGCTGGGAAAGGGTTAACATCAGGGGCGATCAAGGGGTTAACATGTGCCTAACCTGTGCTTGGTTACTGTGTGGGAGGTGTTTGTACCATGGAAAGGCTTTGCAGAAACACAGGATCAATACCTTCCTTACTGACAAAACGGAACTCTGCCTTGTTTACATAGGCAGAACGCTGTTCTGCTTGTGTCCCGGGCGATCAGCGAGTCCGCCGGACCCACTGATTGACTCCCACTGTGTCCAATCACAGCGGGAGTGGGTCCCGGCGGCACGCCTGCGCACCCAAGACCCAGAAGTGCAAGATCACATACAGGGTACGTGATCCTGCGCAGGAGAGATGCCTTGTCGCCATATACATATATACAGTATACGGTCGGCAAGTGGTTAATAAGACCCCAGGGTCTGGACTGCAGTCACTTTATGTTACCACGCTAGGACCCTACCGAAAAAGCAAGGACAGACACAGTGTGTGGGCAAATAAAATAAAATGATTTTTTAAAGCAGGGCCCAGAGCTTGTCACAGTGTGCATTAAAAGCTGTAGCAGGCCAAAGAGAGCCTGCTAATTCTTGGCTGGAGGACATCCTTTTCTCTCCAGTCTCAGGCCCATTTTACACAGGCGATCCAATCAGGTCAGCCTGTCAGTTGTTTTTCAGGCAGACCTGATCGGATGGTTCATGTATTCTCATGGACCGGCAGGTGTAAATAGACTTGTGTCCATTTACACTCGCCGATCTCCAGTCCGATATGTAAAATGAAAGGGGATCCATTCCCCTCCGTCTAGGTGGATGGGATCAGAGGGCAGTTGGGTATAAATGAACAGTGGAATCTTTTTACACTCAACCGCCCGCCCATAAAGCAGAGCGGGCTCCGTCAATGTCCTCTCTGCATAAACTGAGCAGACACGGACATGTCATCTGCCCACTCTGCATAAACTGAGCAGACACGGATATGTCATCCGCCAGCTCTGCATAAACAGAGCAGACATGGATCGGTCATCTGCCCGCTCTGCTCAGATCAGCAAGGGATCTGTGAATGGATCACCTGCTGATCAGGACGGAGTCTGCCCTGTGTCAAAGGAGCCTTACTGTCCCACGGCTATCCCTTTCATTCGCTGAATTCCAATTATTTTTTTCACGGAGGCTCATCATCCCATGTGAGCGTTACCTAGGGCAGTTTGCATGTCAATGTTGTCTGCCTAGAAATGTAGAAGTACGGGTATTTAGATATTCACATAACTCTCCCAACTGCCAGCCCAATGCTTACACCAGGGCTGAGGGTTCTTAAGAAGAGTACTGAGACAGAGTGCTGTGATGTTTCCAGGAATCGATGTGCAGCACCCTGCTGGCCCCTCCCACCAACCATGACCGGTCTGCTTTGCATAGAGAAGGACAGAGACCCGGAGATAATGTCACTAAAGTAAGCCATGTAATGAAAACAGAAAGGTTTTATTTAAAAAAAAATGAATTATCATGTTGATGAGGAGGAAAGAGTCACCAGGGAAGGCAAAATGAATGCAAATTTTTTTCAGCTTTAATAACAGCTGAGGAATAAGAGAACACGGTTGCTTTAATCTGGAAAGAAGCAAATATTATCTCGCAGTAAATGATACACAACATTTTTTTTCAGCACTATTCTTAATAATTTTGTCTGGAAGTAAGTGAATTATAATAGAAAAAAAATAAAATATCATGTTTAATTTACGATTCGTTATAATGTATAAAATAGAGGTGCATTCACAATCCTAATCTGCAATAACATTCTGGATGGGTCTGTTTTCATTCATTCGCTAATTGCTGAGAGAATTAATTTCCAAGAACATTCAGGTGAGGGGAAAAACAAAGATAATAAAAACCATTAAAATGATAATTAAATATCTTCAAACTGTATAGAGAATTTCCATAATAAATCTTTATACAATTAACACAAGCTTCCTCCCAGTTACAAATTACATTTCTTCACCATGTAGATGTTTTTCCACAGATGCAAATTGCATTCCTGAATAATTTGAATTTAGAGGATCTGCTGATGTGCTAGCATGATGGAAATGTTTTACTGGACTATACATACTTAGATTGTAGAGCCCAATTGTACGTGTTACCACTACAGTGCTGCAATGAGTGAAGCTCACACTCTGAATTCAGGGATATACTCTATCTGACCCAGCAGTGCTCGTGTCAGACCACAGTATAGAGACCACTGCTCTCACATAGAGGGCCGTATTTTTTTTTTCTTGTTTTTTTTGTTTTTTTTAACTGCAAACCACATGGGATAGGATTAATGCACAAATCAGCATTCATTTGTGTAGTATGCCTAGAGTCCAGCTTTAAATGTAGGAACTTATATAAGCCAATCATAATACATTCTACTGTAGTCCTACCAGTAAAAAAAAATGCATGTTAATTGGTGGCTATGGATTACAGCCTTTCAGAATTTGCATTTAAGAATTGTAATTCTTTCCTGAATGAGGCCGCTGGTATCACTGAAATAAAACATTAGTCTGGTTAATAACAATGACGGGACAAGCTGGTCAATGCATGTTACTGCTTCTTAATTATATTACTGTAGGATGTATATTATAATGCAATTGTATGCACAAAACCCCACTATAAGCAGGTTTGAAGTAATTATTGCATGTTTAAAAAATATTTTCATGTACATTTTTGGTTCTTGACCTGCATAATTTAACACGTATCAATAAAATGGGTTTTTTCTTGAGGTATAAAATATTGATCTATATTATGTTCAAAATCTGTTTATTAGGGTTGGCCCCACATCTAGTGTGACCATTTTTACATTTGACTGTGAAGTAATTTTTCAGAGGTGGTTAAGCAAATAATAAATCTGAAAAAATATGAGGATCAAGTGTCCTCAACTCCCCAACAACCCTAAGCCATACTCACCTGAGCAGTGCTTTCTCCTGCCCCGGGTGACAATACCCAGTATTCAAGGTATGGAGGAGCACATGTCCTGATGTCATGTGACAGTGTTCCTCCAATTGCTAGGTCTGAGCACTGTCACATGACCTGGGGAATGACCATAGGCGTGCGCACAGGGTGTGCCTGGGCACACCCTAATCCGGGGGAACTGAACTGTATTTTCTTCCTGCAAGAGCTGAAAGCCTGCTTCTCCTCCTCTCCCTCCTGACGGAATTCAGCTGCCACAGGAGGGAAATACAGGGGGCCAATACCAGTATATGCTGCCTCCCTATCCCTTTTCATCTTTTTTTTATGAACCTATGTAGATTGCTTCACCTCTTGTGAAGTGAAATGATCTACAAATGGTTCAAACAGTGGAGAATGTCCCCGATACTGTGAACTCATGAGACATAACGAGAATACGGTACCAGAAATTCACAGAAACTCAGAGATGTCAGTTTATTAAGCAGTGATAAATTATCACTACTCAGTAACGGACATTCTCGGAGGAGATTGCCCACCTAGTTAATAAAATTATTAGTCCCCCTACACTATATATGTATATATAAACACATATGTACACACATACAATATATATATGTATATATATATATATATATATATATATATATATATATATATATATATATATATATATATATA
>BLSH010277625.1:5525355-5554939 GCA_018402905.1 Glandirana rugosa
CGGGTATATAGCTCCCCGGAAATTTTTTCGGGTATATATATGGGCTTTTTTAAAGGCCCCTCGATATATGGGCTTTTTTAAAGGCCCCTCGATATATGGGCTTTTTTAAAGGCCCCTCGATATATGGGCTTTTTTAAAGGCCCCTCGATATATGGGCTTTTTTAAAGGCCCCTCGATATATGGGCTTTTTTAAAAGCCCCCCCGATATATAAGCTTTTTTAAAGGCCCCTCAATATATGGGCATTTTTTAAAGCCCTCATATTCAGACATTACTTCAAGACCCAGAAATATGGACGGCATAGAACACCATGAAATACAGACTTTATTGAAGGCCCAGAAATATAGACACTATAAAAGATGGTGAATTGTGGACATTATTGAAAGTAACAGTAGAGTTAATTGTTCATCCCTTGGTGCCTCAGAACAGTTAGTAGTGCCATCATTGGCTACTAAGAAAATGTATAGAATCCGCAACTTTTAATATGAATGTAACTAGAGTTGGCATTACTTACAAATTTCTGAATTAGGGCTTGTAGGTCAGTTGCCATTGCACCCTGAAGTTACCGGTACTGAAGATAAGAGAATCTATTGAAAGAAAGAGAAGATCAGATATAGACTGGCATCTTATAAAACCACTATCTTCTTATCATTATATAAAAATATATTAAATAGAACACTGACTAAAGCTTCCTAGGGAAGGATTAGTGTCAAGTTGTTTGCCATCTGTGGCCCTTTTGGGAAGAAAAATGGAAAATTAGGTTTGCTTGTAAAGACACACTTACCGCTCCCACTCCTCATAACCTGATCCACTGAAGAAGAACCACTGCATGAAACCTACACTTACAGGAATGTTGATCTCCTGTGCAGGGCCGCTTTTAGAAATGATGGGGTCCCATACAGCTGTCCTGGCGGGCACCTCCCCCAACTTTGTTGGTGTGCTCCCACCTCCTTGGCCCCTCCGTTGACCTGATGGGGCCCATGGAAATGTAGTTTTAGCCCTGGTAAGCAAGTTGGAATGAGGGTTTGGACTAATAAAATCCATGTATTCAATTAGACAGAAATTAACAATAAAGTTGCCCTGGACCCCTCTGTTTAGCTGATGGGGCCTGGGCCCAGTACAACAGGACCCGTTGTTGGCCCTGCTCCTGTATCCCTGCAGTATTCACTGGTTCCTCTAACTGACCTTCATACTACTATGCCCTCAGAACAGGAAATGAGAGCAAATCTCCATCAAAACCTCAAGTCTATTGGACAGGTGCCAGACGAAACAGGAAATAGAGGGAAATCCAAACAGCATAAAACCATAGTTTCTAGTACAATGTGGGGCGTTTAGAACTTCTGTTAGAAATTGACTTAAGCATGACAAAATTTACAGAAAGAATATAAAATCTTTCTAAGACCTCATGCACATGGATGCTTTTGTGCATCCGGCGTATTTTCATCCACGAGAGACACAGTTGCAGAGTACAGCCGCCCATGGCAATGAATAACTGTATGCTAGCTGTATGTGGGTATACACTGTGCCTGCATAAACATGCACATGTGCAGGAGTGTAAATCCCTGGATGCATAAAATCCACATTCAGGGATTTACAGCTGTGTGTAGGTTTAAGCAAGGATGGTGTATACTTTCATACAGCCATTCATTACTATGCGTGATTGTATGCTGCAGTTGTGTCTGGGAGTGGAAATATTCCTGCAATTTAGGTTGAGTGCCCAAAAAGCATCTGTGTGCATGAGACCTTCCTTACTCTATAACTATTCCTCACTCTTTCCAAAAAATAAATGAAACGTTTTGGCAGGAATAGAGTTTTAAAGTTGAACTACATTACAATATAAAATGTGTTGGTTTGCAATCAGGTAATTACAACAAGGTGTATACCACCTCATGGACTCAACTCTTTACAATTGACAGATCTACTTAGCACCGGGAGTACAGCTATCACTATACTCCTGGCACTCTGATAGGAGGGATTCTCCAGCCACAGGCAATTTTACAAACTCATAAGGGGGAAGTATAAGTTCCCTCTGGTCAAGTGTATAACATGCTCTTCTCCATACTGTTTGCAGGATATTTCATTTATTTCCATCTGCCAGATACTCATTTCAGCACTGGCCATGGCAGCTTAAGTTGTCATACAGTGAAGGGATCTGGTTGTTACCCTTGCCTTCCCTCTCTCTTTCTTCATTCACAAAATACCTTGTTTTATAAGAACAGAATACAATGCATTCTGTGAACTGACAAGAGGAGAGAAGGGATCCTGTCGTATTTCTTCTCCCTTTGTTTATTTACAAAATGCATTGTATTCTGTGGACAGAATACAAGACGTTCTGTCAATGAAGGAGGGGAGAGTAAAGAACAAGAGCTCCCTTGTCCATTCACAAAACACCTTCTAATCTGTGAACAGAATACAAGGCATTTTGTGAACAGACAAGTGCATAACATGCACAGAAGCTGAAATAATGCACAGAAGCTATGTCATTGACCTGCCCCTCGTCCATTCACAGAATGCTGTGTATTCTATTCACAAAATACAAGGTGTTTGTGAATGGAGATTCTGTCATTTACCCTCCCCTCCTCTTGTCCATTCACAGAATACCTTGTATAATGTTTACAGAGGAATGAAGAAAGGAAAGGGAGAGCAGGGGTGGGTAATTAACAGGATCCCCTTCACTGTATGGTAACTGTGGCTCTCATAGCAAGCAATGGAAGTACAGTGATCAGGACGGAGCTGAGCTGACCAGAGCTGACTTATTTCCCCCCCCTTATCAATTTGTAAAGATACCTGTGGCTGGAGTTCCACTTATACTGCAGTGGAAACTAAACCTCTCAAGATAGTAAAATAAACAGAATACTGTAGCAGGGGCAGGAATCAAGAGATTACAGTTGTGGCTCTCAGTGGCTAGATGCGGCCGCTGGCCCAGTTCACTGTAGTGCCAGCGGCCGCTGCGATTCACGGATCACAGCTGGTGATCACCGCAGATAATGGTGTGAACAAGCCCTAAGCCCTAGTAAAAAAAAATTAATGCAGGAACCTTTTTTAAAGTCTCTGCAAATTGAGTCGCAACGATTTGAACAGTTCCATTGCTGGCAAAGGGGTGCGACTTGTCATGTGATTTTGAATCTCACTTTTGAATCTCTCTGGTGTGAACCAGGGCTAATACCTTCCCATCCCCCATTCTTGATCAAGCACTTTTAGTTATAGGGTGACCCCCTGTCACACTGTCTTCTGATGGAGACTACAGCACACAGGATGCAGGTATAGACTAATGATGTCACTGAAGACTGGCTGTCCACAGTGACTGCTAGCTGGCAGGATAGGACTTTCCGAAAACGCCTGAGCTCATCCCTGGTTGTCACCATCAAAACACCTACCCAGAAAAATGCCAGGTCAGCCATCACTAGGGAGTGCATGCATGTAGAAGCGGATGCAAAGAGGCTGCAGGAGATCAGCAGCACTGGCAATAGTTTACAATACACATTGCTTTACGGAAGTGAAAGTCATTAATTTAGTGTTTACTACTTAATATAACAATGTGCTCTGTGAAGATCAAAGGAAAGTATATAAGAATCAGAGGGTGAACCCATTACCTTTCCTATTAGTAGAGATGGCTGCAGTCAACATGCATGGTGACAACGTCAGCTCAGCCTCTCCTTTGTCAGATGGCACAGCTTTGCCTCTCCTTATTCCCCGCACACATGTAAATGATGATGAAGATTGTATTGTACGGCTCTCCTCGGTCACAGCCCAGACACAAGAACACAAGCTGCACTGTCACAGCACATGCAGCACAGACTGGGTATCAGCTCTGCGTTCCACCTCTCCATCTGCTTCCTGCAGCACACACGAGGCTTGGAACGCCCACCTAGGTCTACTGCGCGTGTCAGGGCCCGGTGCATGGAGGCTTGGAACGCACAAACGCGGAAGTCCAATACAGCTGTGTGAGAGCCATGGCGGAGAGGAGAAGCTCAGGGAAAGCTCGCAAGGCTCACAGAAAGACTCCTGGTGAGATATCCAGCGCGACCTGTACTCTGGATGTCTTCTTATTAGCGAGGCAGGCGGGTTATTGAACAGACTTACTCCTATACTTCTTTATAAGTCTTCTGCCTTCCTGTGGTGCTGCTGGACATGTTAATGCACAATACAGAATCTTGTCATGCCTAGGAGTACCATGACCCATCTGTTATAGTATATTGTATTACTTCTGAGTATTGTCAGTACTCTGCATGAGGCTGCCATACTTCTAAAGCCAGAACTCCTTTCCTTAGTCTACTTTAGGATGAAGTGTGGACAAGTCAGAACCATACTTGGCAATGTATGTAAACCCACAGGCTGGAGAATGGGGATGGGGCAGGGGTGATAATGGTGCCTGGATGGCATGGTTGTAGCACACCACAGCCCGTGCATTGGGGACACAGCGGCGCCGCCCCCTATCAATGCGCCCCGCCCCTTTCAGGACGCTGGGTGCATGGATTCCTATGGCGGGGGGTGTTTTTTTTTTTTTGAAGCTCCTGATTAGAGCCAGAGGCTCTAATAGGCTTCAAAAAAAGGATGGGCTCGGGGCGCAGAGAGTGCGCCCCAATCCCACCCAATTGTGTGACCATAGCAAATAAATTTTACGCTATTTTAACATTACAGTGCCTCCGCGCCAGTCAGGAGACAGGTCGGCGAGTCCTGTTTCCCGTTTGGCCAAAGCACCAGGCGGCACTTTCCACAGCCCGGTAAGTGCCGGACCTCCCATGGTGGGGGGGATGCTGTCAGCGCCGTGAGCCCCGCGGCAGGGGAGGGGTGCTCTATACCCTATCTGTGATCCTGGGCTGTATACCCTGTCCTGTGATGCTGGGCTGTATACCCTGTCCTGTGATGCTGGGTTGTATACCCTGTCCTGTGATGCTGGGTTGTATACCCTGTCCTGTGATGCTGGGCTGTATGCTCTGTCCTGTGATGCTGGGCTGTATGCCCTGTCCTGTGATGCTGGGCTGTATGCCCTGTCCTGTGATGCTGGGCTGTATGCCCTGTCCTGTGATGCTGGGCTGTATGCCCTGTCCTGTGATGCTGGGCTGTATGCCCTGTCCTGTGATGCTGGGCTGTATGCCCTGTGCTGTGATGCTGGGCTCTATACCCTGTGCTGTGATGCTGGGCTCTATACCCTGTGCTGTGATGCTGGGCTCTATACCCTGTGCTGTGATGCTGGGCTCTATACCCTGTGCTGTGATGCTGGGCTCTATACCCTTTCCTGTGATGCTGGGCTCTATACCCTTTCCTGTGATGCTGGGCTGTACACCCTTTCCTGTGATGCTGGGCTGTACACCCTTTCCTGTGATGCTGGGCTGTACACCCTTTCCCTAGCGGCCACTCTGCAAATCGCTGTTTATTTACAGAGATTCGGGGGACACATCCACACTGCCGCAGTAAATTTAAAGTAGGCAGTGTGGAAGTGGATAATAAACAATAATGAAATCTTATTGAGTCCAGTAACACAATGGTGTTCTCCATTAAGGCCCCTTTCACACTTGTGCAACATGGGACTGCAAAGTTGCATGACAAGTCGTATCCCATGATTTCCAATGAGTACCATTCATATCTGTGCGACTTCAAAGTAATCCCTGTACTACTTTGGTCTGACTTTGATGCGAGCTAAGGTCCATAGACCTCAAGTTTACACAGGCATTCCCTGAAATTGCATGACTTTCAAGTCGCGACAGTGCGAAAGGGGCCTAAATATGTGCAGCATAAATCAAGTCCAAGAGAAAACTTTTGTGATCCCAAAATCTTTCCAGTGTACAGCCACCTTAATCCTTCAACAAATAATTAGGGATGGGCTCAAGCGTGTTTCGGATCCTAGTCCCAACCCACTTAAGCAATCCCACCAGGAAGCCCTCACTGCACACCGCCAATTATAGGCAGTGAGGCATTTCCCGGCCCGCAGCTGCACATACACACGCTGCCTATACTTGGCGGTGTGCAGTGAGGGCTTCCTGGTGGGATTGCTTAGGTGGGTTGGGACTAGGATCCGAACACACCTGAGCCCATCCCTACAAAAAATCTTCCACCACTTGTGCACACCCAGCAGAGATTGTGGGCTCGCTGGATATGTTGAACCTCTTATTTCTAAGTAGGCCTCTCAGCGCAGTTCTCCTTAAAGAGGAAGTAAACCCAGAGTGGGTTTACTTCCTCTATATTCCCCTGTAAACTAGAAGCATAATGGGCTACTATGCATCGCATAGTAGCCCATTATGTGCCACTTACCTGCAAACTAAGCCTGCGGCATCCAGCGATGTCCCCGATCCAGGCCGCGTCCATCTTCTGCCCCTCTTCCTTCCGGGGCTGCGACTCCGGCGCTGTGACTGGCCAGAGTCACGGCACGGGGTCAGTGGAGAAACGGCACGGAGGCCGCTTCTACAGTGCGCATGTGCCAACATGACGTCGGCACATGCAAAACACTGCATGTCTCTTGAACCGTACAGGTATGGGAGATATGCAGGGTACCTACAGGTAAGCCATACTCTAGGCTTACCTGTAGGTTAAAGTGGTTGTCACAGGTTGACAACCACTTTAAAGCCGAGTTCCACCCAAAAGTAGAACTTCCACTTTAAGGGGAGATGAGCCCCTGACATGCCACAATTAGCATGTCAATTTTTTGGGTGGTTACCCTTATTTCACAGGGTCCCAGGTCCACTTCCTCTCCTGGCGCCAAGGAGCTGGAAGGAAGTTCACCTTCCTCACCCTCCCACCTGGCGATCTTCTGGAACACGTCACTTCTAAAGATTCACAGGTAAGTGATTCACATGTAAGTAATATGACACTCAGAATGAAACATAAACACCAATCACAGTGCTTTCCATACCCATTATTTTTATTAAAACATAAATAGCAAGCTGCAAGGCTGCCGCTTGGTTGCTCTTGGGTTTTATCCCCTGTGTAAGGGGGAAAAACGGGTGTTTTAGAGAATCACGCTGTGTACCTGTTCACAGAGATGAGGGTGCTAGGGGACTACCAAGTGGGGTACCCCCACACTGCCAATTCTCTGGAGTATTGTGTTTGGCAAAACTCAATGAAAAATACTTCTGTTTGTATATTTTATTAGATTGTAGCAAAAATGTGTGGTTTTATAATGTTTGTTACTATGGTGCTCCTTATCCTCTCTTTGTAATTTTGTACTATCAAAACTTTGATAAAAAGATTGGAAACAAAAACAATAAAAGCAAATTGAAAAGTCACATGTAATGAGATTCATCCAAACTGATCACTCAAAAGAAGACTCTGCTGTCTGTGTCTGTAACAGGTTCACTCTCTCCCCATAGTGTGGTAACAGGTCTATAGAGGCTTCACCCACTTCCAGAGATGCACACCTACTTCTGTCCAATTGCCACAGCCTTCAGGATTTGTTTGCATCCTGCACTTGCCATTGCACTTATTCTTTAGTTCTTAATAAGGAGACAAATATATCTCACAAAAGTGAGTACATCCCTCACATTTTTGTAAATATGTTATTATATCTTTTCATGTGACAACTCTGAAGAAATTACACTTTGCTACAATGTAAAGTAGTGAGTGTACAGCTTGTATAACAGCGTAAATTTGCTGTCCTCTCAAAATAACTCAACACACAGCCATTAATGTCTAAACCACTGGCAACAAAAGTGAGTGCACCCCTAAGTGAAAATGTCCAAATTGGACCCAAAATTTCAATATTTTGTGTGGCCATCATTATTTTCCAGCACTGCCATAACCCTCTTGAGCATGACGTTCAAAGTGTCATTTCTTCAGTGTTGTCACATGAAAAAATAGAATAAAATATTTACAAAAATGTGAGGGGTGTACTTACTTTTGTGAGATACTGTAAATCTGTCAGATGTGAGATCCAGCATTGCTTTCTTATAACAGAAGATATTTACACATGCTCACATTCAGCACAAGACCCAAACACAAAGTTCGGTCTCTGCTTATGGGTAAGTGATTACATTCATGCTAATTCCTTTTGGTCCCTTTCAGCCATCTGTGCATCCAGAACCACTGAAGTATATTAAAGATATTGCCATCATTTTACAGAACTGGTATTACCAACTTGTTTACAGTTGCATACAGGCTTTTTAGTCCTATCAGTGGAAAATATGGCTTTACCTGAAGTAATAAAGGCTTGACTGGTTCCTTTTAAGGTGAAAATGCAGTTGTATACGCTTGTTATCTTAACATTTTGTCTGATCGTTGTAATATATATATATATTTTTTTTCAGGTAACGTGCCAATCAGTGAGTTGACAAGTGAGGATGCAGCAAAGAGGTAAAATAATGTTTGATTTTTTTTTAATCTTGTGTACATATAAAAAAAAAAAAAGAAGCACCAACCTGGATAAATTGCCTTGTGATTATTACAAGGAAGCAGTCAGATCGCCTCACCTCCACATGCGGCGATAATGTTTTGGGAAGAGTCTTGCTTGGTGTATACAATGTAAGTAGAATATATTTTATAACCATACCATGTATGTCATTGAACCCCACAGAAGAGCTGCACTGGAACGTGCTGTCAGACATAAGGTTGAAACTGAAAAGAGGGCTCACCAGATTGTTGAACGCTTCTTAGAAAACAACATCACAGCTGAATTCTTAATAGACTGTGTGAGTGTCTCATTTTTTTTCCATATTAATAGTACTTTATGTGTAAAGATGTGTAGCTACAGCCAATCTGCTTCTGATTTTTAATTGTTATAAAAAAATGTTTGTCTTTGAACAATTGAAGTTACCCGGTCAGCCCTGGATCACTTGTATACCAATAGCCTACCTGTTAAAAGAAGAGGCAATATGCTTAAAGTAGAATTCCAAGCTAAACCTAATTAGTCTTAAGAAGGCATCCTCCCCCCTCCTAACACTTACACTGACTAACCTGTGTAAGAAAGTATATGTATGTACATAGAATGTAGAATGTATGTATTTACCTATTTTCAGCCTGCTCCAGTCTGGCCTCATGATCCGGTTCCTTTGTGTCAGTCAACGGCAGGGGTGGCCTGTCCATTAAGGGCGCACACAGGCACTGCCCCCTCTATCCTTACCACCCCCTATATGCTAAATGGATAGATTCATGCATAGCATGAACCTATCCATGGCCACCGCGGCCACCCCCTATTCAAGCATCCGGCCCCTTTCAGGACGCTGGCTGCATGAATTACATCAGCGAGGTGTTTTTTTGAAGCACCTGATTAGAGTCATAGACCACACAGCATTGCGCTCGCATCCCACTACGTGTGTTAGAAAAGCAAATGAATATTCGCTTTTCTAACACTGAATCGCCTCTCCGCCAATCAGGGAGCGCGGGTTTGTGAACCGTTTCCCGCTTGGCTGAATGGTCAGGCGATCCTATTGGATGCCTTGGAGTAGGACAAGAGGGATTCACGGCACCATGATCCACACCACGAACGGAGGAAAAAGAAAAGCATCTGCTTCCTAGATGGGGTAAGTGCGGGGCTTTGATGTCCTGACTGCCCTCCCGGGTGTGGGGCCGCCACTGTCATGATCTGTAATGCTGGCTGTATACCCTATCCTGTGATGCTGGCTATATACCCTATCCTGTGATGCTGACTGTATACCCTATCTGTGATGCTGGCTGTATACCATGATCTGTAATGCTGGCTGTATACCCTGTCCCGTGTTGCTGAGCTGTGTATTCTGTCCTGTGATGCTGAGCTGTATACCCTATACTGTGCTGTATACCCTGTCCTGTGATGCTGAGCTGTATACCCTGTCCGTGATGCTGAGCTGTATACCCTGTCCTGTGATGCTGAGCTGTATACCCTGTCCTGTGATGCTGAGCTGTATACCCTGTCCTGTGATGCTTGCTGTATACCCTATCTGTGATGCTGGTTGTATACCATGATCTGTAATGCTGGCTGTATACCATGATCTGTAATGCTGGCTGTATACCCTGTCCCGTGACGCTGAGCTATATACTCTGTCCTGTGACGCTGAGCTGTATACCCTGTCCTGTGACGCTGAGCTGTATACCCTGTCCTGTGACGCTGAGCTGTATACCCTGTCCTGTGACGCTGAGCTGTATACCCTGGCGCGTGACGCTGAGCTGTATACCCTGGCGCTGAGCTGTATACCCTGGCGCTGAGCTGTATACCCTGGCGCTGAGCTGTATACCCTGGCACGTGGCGCTGAGCTGTATACCCTGGCGCTGAGCTGTATACCCTGGCGCTGAGCTGTATACCGTGGCGCTGAGTTGTATACGCTGGCGCTGAGCCATGTGCCCTGGCGCGTGGCGCTGAGCCGTGTACCCTGGTGCCTGGCGCTGAGCCGTATACCCTGGCGCTGAGCCGTATACCCTGGCGCTGAGCCGTATACCCTGGCGCGTGACGCTGAGCTGTATACCCTGACGCTGAGCTGTATACCCTGACGCTGAGCTGTATACCCTGGCGCTGAGCTGTATACCCTGGCGCTTGGCGCTGAGCTGTATACCCTGGCGATGAGCTGAATACCCTGGCGCGTGGCGCTGAGCTGTATACCCTGGCGCTGAGCTGTATACCCTGGCGCGTAGCGCTGAGCCGTATACCCTGGCGCTGAGCCGTATTCCCCGGCGCGTGGCGCTGAGCCGTATTCCCCGGCGCGTGGCGCGTAGCTGTATTCTCCTGACACTATGGGTGGAATACAGGGGATGGAGTGGGTGGATTCTATAAGGGGTGGGGCTTATGAGAAGTGGGAGGGGGTGTAAAAAGAAGGGCGGGGTCTGGCGTCCCCCATCCTAAAACTTCACCAGCCGCCGTTGGTGGCAACTGTAGTGGAGAGATGGAGCAAAGACCGCAAAAAAAAACCCCCAAAAAACTGAAAAGGGTCTTAAGCATTCCCTACTTTGTTCAAAATTTTTAAATTAAGTTTAGCGGGAATGTTTGTTTTCTAAACATTAGACACAATCGGACATATTTATAAAGTGGTGAATGTGATTTTCACCAAACATTTACTGGTGGAGAGTCAATCGCTGTTCTGTAAAACACAAGCACTGAGAAGATTCACCTAAAATTAATGTTTGTTTGGGGAATGTCAGATTCACTGCTTTATAAATATGTTCATTTATAATATCCAGCACTCCATAACCCAGCCTAGTCATGACTGCGTTTCTTGACCTGGCCTAAGGGAAACCGTACATATTTCTGACGATTGCAGCATTATTGCATGGCCATGTTGTGTTCATGCCTTGTCTGTTTTACCTATTCTGTTCATTTGTGTAGCATTGATGAAATCCACACCAGGGAATACAAAGAACCATTTACATACAGTGGATACAAAAAGTCTACACACCCCTGTTAAAATGTCAGGTTTCTGTTATGTAAAAAAATGAGACAAAGATAAATCATTCCAGAACGTTTTCCACCTTTTTAATGTGACCTATAAACTGTACAAGTCAGTGGGAGAGAAGTAAAAATAAAAAATAAAATCATTAAACAAATAGTTTGTTAAAGTACCTTTTGATTTTATTACAGCACTCAGTCTTTTTGGGTATGAGTCTATCAGCATGGTACATCCTGACTTGGCAATATTTGCCCACTCTTCTTTGCAAAAACACTCCAAATCTGTCAGATTGTGAGGGCATCTCCTGTGCACAGCCCTCTTCAGATCACCCCACAGATTTTCAATCAGATTCAGGTCTGGGCTCTGGCTGGGCCATTCCAAAACTTGAATCTTTGGGTGAAGCCATCCCATTGATTTTGATGTATGCATTGGGTCATTGTCATGCTGAAAGATGAAGTTTTACTCTTCATGTTCAGCTTTCTAGCAGAAGCCTGAAGGTTTTGTGCCAATATTGACTGCTATTTGGAGCTGTTCATAATTCCCTCTACTTTGACTAAGATCCCTGTTCCACCTGAAGAAAAACAGCCCCAAAGCATGATGCTGCCACCACCATGCTTCACTGTAGGTATGGTGCTCTTTTGGTGATGTGCAGTGTTGTTTTTGCGCCAAACATATCTTTTGGAATTATGGCCAAAAAGTTCAACCTTGGTTTCATCAGATCATAACACATTTTCCCACATGCTTTTGGAAGACTTCAGATGTGTTTTTGCAAAATTTAGCCGGGCTTGGATGTTTTGCTTCATAAGAAAAGGCTTCCGTCCTGCCACTCTACCCCATAGCCCAGACATTTGAAGAATACGGGAGATTGTTGTCATATGTACCACACAGCCAGTACTTGCCAGATATTCCAGCAGCTCCTTTAACCACTTGCCGACCGCCCGCCGCAGCGTGGCTTGCTATCGCGAACCGCTGTCACCTGACAGCGGCTGCGACAACTAGTATTGTGAGTGCGCGGAGGCGCGCTCACTGTGTTCCGGGGGGGGCCAGGGAGCGGGTATGGCGGACTTGATCGCCGCCGGCTACCCGCGATCACCCCCGGAGCTACAGAACAGGGGTCTGTGTATGTACGAATCTCCGTTCTGACAGAGGAGGAATGGCTGTGATCACAGGCTTCCTGTAAATGGAAGCCGTGACCACTCTCCTCCCCCTGCCAGCCCAGCCCCCATACAGTTAGAACACGCTGAGGGAACACAGTTGACCCTTAGAGCGCCCCCTCCAGGTTAAACCCTTCAATGCCAATGGCATTTACACAGTAATCAGTGCATTTTTATAGCACTGATCACTGTATAAATGCCAATGGTCCCAAAAAAGTGTCAAAATGGTCCAACATATCCACTGCAATATCGCAGTACCGCTAAAAATTTCAGATTGGCCCTATTACTAGTAAAAAATAAATAAAAACCCCAGAAATGAATTCTTATAATTCGTAAACGCAGCAACTTTTGCACAAACCAATCAAACGCCGATTGCGATTTTTAATTTTTTTACCAAAAATATGAGGAAGAATATAAATCGGCCAAAACTGATGAAAAAAAATGCTTTTTTATATATATTTTTTTTTATTTGTATTTTAGCAAAAAGTAAGAAAAATATATATATTTTTTTTTTTGCAAAATTGTCGCTCTTTTTTGTTTATAACGGCGATCAGAAATGACACAGAGGTGATCAAATACCACCAAAAGAAAGTTCTATTTGTGGGAAAAAAAGGACACAAATTTTGTTTCAGGTACAATGTCGCACGACCGCGCAATTGTCAGTTAAAGGGACGCAGTGCCGAATCGCAAAAAGTGCTCCGGTCCTAAAGGATGAAATCCTTCTGGGGCTGAAGTGGTTAATATTGCTGTCGGCCTCCCTGACCAGTTTTCTTCTCATCTTTTCATCAATTTTGGAGGGACGTCCAGTTCTTGGTAATGTCACTGTTGTGCCAGATTTTCTCCACTTGATGATGACTGTCTTCACTGTGTTCCATGGTATATCTAATGCCTTGGAAATTCTTATGTGCCCTTCTCCTGACTGATACCTTGTAACAATGAGATCCCTCTCATGCTTTGGAAGCTCTCTGCGGACCATGGCTTTTGCTGTAGAATGCAATTAAGAAAATGTCAGGAAAGAGCTACTAGAACAGCAGAACTTTATTTGGGGTTAATTAGAGGCACTTTAACCTCTTCCAGACTGCCCCACGTAGCAGGGCAGCCTGGGTGCGCAAAGCCACGTACCTGTACGTGATTTCGTGCACCCGGTTTTGTGTGTGGGGGGGGCCCCAAGCGCTGCTCCCGCTGTGATTGGACACAGCGGAAGCCAATCAGTGGGTCCGGCGGCTGCCGATCATTCAGAAGAGAACCAAAGCAGCGGTGTGCTGATGTAAACAAAGCACACCGCTGCTCTGTCAGGAAGGAAAAGAGCGAGATCATGTTTCAGTTAAGCTGAATCACGATCTCTCTTTTCCTCCAGTGAATCTACTCCCCCCACAGTTAGAAAGCACCTCCCAGGGAAAACATTTAACCCCTTGATCGCCCCTGGTGTTAACTCCTTCCCTGCCAGTGTCCTTTATACATTGATCAGTGCATTTTTTTAGCACTGATCCCTGTATTGGTGT
Source organism: Glandirana rugosa (assembly GCA_018402905.1). Lineage (NCBI taxonomy): Eukaryota > Metazoa > Chordata > Amphibia > Anura > Ranidae > Glandirana > Glandirana rugosa. Next base: position 5,539,295 of record BLSH010277625.1, read on the forward strand.
CACTGGTCCCCAAAAAGTGTCACTTGGGGTCAGATTTGTCCACCGCAATGTCACAATCCTGCTAAAAATTGCAGATCGCAGCCATTACCAGTAAACAATTTAAAAAATCGATATATATCTATAAGTCCATAAATCTATCCCATAGTTTGTAGACACTATAAATTTGGGGAAACCAAAAATGGTATCAATATACGCTTATTGGGATTTTTTTTACCAAAATTATGAAGCAGAATATATATTGGCCTAAATTGACGAAGAACTTGTTTTTTGTTTTTTTTTTAGGATATGTATTCTAGCAGAAAGTAAAAAATAGTTTTTATTTCAAAATTGTCGGAATTTTTTTTTTGTTAAAGCGCAAAAAATAATAACCACCAAAAGAAAGCTCTATTTGTGGGGAAAAAAGGACATCAATTTTATTTGGTTACAGCGTTTCACGGCCGCACAATTGTCAGTTAAAGTGACGCAGTGCCGCATCGCAAAAAATGGCCTGGTCAGGAAGTGGGTAAAATCTTCTGGGGCTGAAGTGGCTAAATGATGGCAGGTGTGTGCTGACTCCTACTTACGGTAACATGAGTTTGAATGTGATTGCTTAATTCTGAACACAGCTACATCCCCAGTTATAAGAGGATGTGCACACTAAAGCGACCACATTATTTTGAAGATTTTAGTTTGTTTTTCTATTGAGTTGTACAGTTTATAGGTCACATTAAGGTGGAAAAAGTTATGAAATTTTTTATTTTATTTTTACATCACAAAGACCTGGCATTTTAACCAGGGTGTGTAGACTTTTTATATCCACTGTACATCTCTGTTCTGACAGATCTTACAATCCAATGTCCCTACTATATTGTACACACAGGCCAACTTGGGTGAAAGCCAGGTAATATACTTATGTTTTGAGAGTGAGGGAGGAAACTGAAACTCAGAGGAAGCCACAGAGTTGGAAACTACATGCAAACCTAATGGAAGCATTGTTGGTGTTGATAATTAAATTACAAAATCACTAGACAGCAAAGCCACATTGTTAACCAGTAAGCCACCACCCTACCCCATAGATGCCTAAAGTGTTCCATATGCAGAAGTGATCCTTTTTCCTGGTCAGTGACATGTTAGGCCATGCCTGGATATTTTCCAACATCTTTCTAAATTAGTGCAAATTGGAGAGTCTACTTCTAGTGCAATTACATGATCAGTCTCAGTGAGGTCGATTCACTAAAACTGGAGAGTGCAAAATCTGGTGCAGCTGTGTATGGTAGCCAATCACCTTCTAACTTCAGTTTGCTCAATTAAAGTGGATGTAGACCCTCACATATACCTAGTGAAGTGAAGAGCCTCAGATGATACACAGGGATGAAACAAATCTCCCTACATAAGTGTTACATGTATATCCGCTATCCTCGGCTTTATATATTCTTTAGAAAGATAAAGAAATGGGTAAAGACTCTAGGCCTAGAATAGACCGAGAGAGAGAACCAAATTTGTGGACTTTGTCGGCATAAATGAAACTGATGGTTTTGATAAAAGATAATAGTTTATTACTCATAACATAATTATTAAAAAAGGACACAGAGCAATGTGTCGATTAATAAAGAAATACAAAAAATAGTGTGTGACAAAACTGGAAAAACATATTCAAACAATAAAAGAATAGTTCCACATGAGTTAGGGATGATACGGATACCAAACCCGGATTCACAGATGAGCCTGAAGGAAGAGGTCGACGCGTTTCGCACTGACGTGCTTCCTCTGGACCTTAAACTTCTTCAAGCATAACTGCCTCATTTGTGGCTCACTGTAGTCCAAGGTGGGCTATACATCAGGGGGGCAGGCACAGGAGACCCAAAAAAGGACCGGCGCATCCAAGGCGGAAATATCTGTAATTACTAGTACGATAGAGGGGTACTGCTTCGATCCAGTAGTGGTATGGGACAATTATATTAAAGCATATTCGTAAGTGTCATAGTTGCTAGCATGGATCAGAAAATGCATGATCCTAAAGGGGACGAATACTCCCGCCCGCCCAAAAGAGCAGTGTCTCTTAGGTTGTGGCTCCAGACTAGTAGCAGCACGTAGTGGAGGAATGGCGCCTACCACCGCGGATACCTGTTAGCTGTTGGAGCGGCCGATATGGGTGGTATACTCCGTCTTGGCGGAGTGCTGCTACTAGTCTGGAGCCACAACCTAAGAGACACTGCTCTTTTGGGCGGGCGGGAGTATTCGTCCCCTTTAGGATCATGCATTTTCTGATCCATGCTAGCAACTATGACACTTACGAATATGCTTTAATATAATTGTCCCATACCACTACTGGATTGAAGCAGTACCCCTCTATCGTACTAGTAATTACAGATATTTCCGCCTTGGATGCGCCGGTCCTTTTTTGGGTCTCCTGTGCCTGCCCCCCTGATGTATAGCCCACCTTGGACTACAGTGAGCCACAAATGAGGCAGTTATGCTTGAAGAAGTTTAAGGTCCAGAGGAAGCACGTCAGTGTGAAACGCGTCGACCTCTTCCTTCAGGCTCATCTGTGAATCCGGGTTTGGTATCCGTATCATCCCTGACTCATGTGGAACTATTCTTTTATTGTTTGAATATGTTTTTCCAGTTTTGTCACACACTATTTTTTGTATTTCTTTATTAATCGACACATTGCTCTGTGTCCTTTTTTAATAATTATGTTATGAGTAATAAACTATTATCTTTTATCAAAACCATCAGTTTCATTTATGCCGACAAAGTCCACAAATTTGGTTCTCTCTCTCGGTCTATTCTAGGCCTAGAGTCTTTACCCATTTCTTTATCTCTATATAGGATGGTGGCATTATTTTGGCATGACTTCTTTTGCAATATTCTTTAGAAAGTTCACATTGTGATACAGATTTTCTGTTCCTGTTCAGCACTGAGTGTGCAGTCTGGGCATATAGCCAGGACAGCTGATTGGAGGAAAGGCACTCGCTCCACATAGGCAGAGACTCTCAGAGCTGTCCTGTGAATAGTTTAGCTGTCTGCTAATCTATTTATAGCAACCTCCCCTCAGTTGACTTGTCAGAAGTTATCATGCTGATAACAGAAGAACAGAGCAGGAGTAAGCCATTGGACTCTTTAAAGAGAGATAAGAAAACACTGCATATATATGTGCCCAGCTCAAATTTCATAAATCGGTTTTACATCCACTTTAAGCTTTGGCAATAAAACCTGGAAGCTGACTGGCTGGCTTCTACGCCGGGGGTGCCCCAGATTTTGCACTCTCCAGTTTTAGTAAATCGACTCCAATGTTGTAAAAATAAACCTTGTACTTTGAGGTATCCCTTTTAAAATGAATCAGTCTTTGCAAGAAAACCCCATTGTGTTAAACTCAGACATTTCCAGGAAGAGAACATTACATGCATTGGAGTTCCTTTAATTTGATTTCAAGCTCTTTGCAGGCTTCTAGGTGAAGCAGTGTGTTGCTTACAGGAGTGGGAAAGAGGGATATTAAGACGTGCTATTGTAAAGGCTGCTAAGAAGAGCATTAAAAGTGGTCCCAAAGGGAAATCAATTTTTACCTTAACGCATTTCGTGCATCAAGGTAAAATAGTATCCCAGTACTGGTATTGCCACCTTACCCCTAAATACTTGCCTGAGTCCTTACTCGATCCAGTGCTGTGCCTGTCTGCAGCAGCTCTCCTCACTCCCCTCTCTCACAGGACAGAGAGGCAGCTGCAGGACCATTGGCTCCTGCTACTCTCAATCAAATCCCTTGAGTGATTGGAGGGGTGTGAGACTGAACTACGCTCTGTGTCAGTGGCTTGCCTGCATTTGTTCCGCCATAGGAAATGGATTCTTATGGTGACAGATGGAGAGGAGGAGGAGCCTAGCGTGTCGGCGGGGGTCCCAAGAAGAGGAGGATCAGGGCCACTCTGTGGCATACCATTGCACAGAGCAGGTGAATATCAACCTGTTTATTTAACTTAAAAAGAATAATGAGCCTTTAGAACTTCTTTAAATAGGACATTTTCATAGCATAGTTATGCTTTTTGCATCTTTAACGTACCTGTGTATTTCCTATAACATGACCGTGTAAGTATAAACCAAGAAAATATATCCTTCTGTAGAGATCTAGCTACGAATATCCTACAAGCTCACTAATTTGCCCATCGAAAGATGACATTTTTTTCCTTTCTACGTTATATCAGTTAAGATAGTAATTACCATTGTGTGCAGTGTGCCTCAGTCTTGGGAAATGTTTATCTTGTGAAAAGCTGGTTTGCTTTGTATTTTTTTTTTTTTTAAATCAGGAAAATGTTTGTTGAAATACATAAAAAGTTTTACAGTCCAAGACAATGCAAGTCAATAAAAACGAGTGTAACCGACAAAGATTGTGGCATTATTCACATGAACGTTAACTTTATGAACATTATAATTGGAAAGAAAGGTATATTTGTAGGTTTTATGCATAAATAGTAACTTGTAAGCATGCGGTTCTGTCTTTTGCTTTGCAGGCTCATTATATTTCTCCATCTCACTATAAGGATGCAGTTGAAGAAAGGTCAATTATCAAGCAGTGCGGATACCCTATATGTGATAAGAGGCTTGAAAATGTAAGAATCCATTTTTAATGTATATCAAAGCTTTTTTATTATAGAAAAAAAAATACATTCATCTCTATACTTTGGATACCATCTATTATTGAAATCATATAATGATAAAATTTGATTCTGTAAGTCAAACAAAGCCAGAACAGACACAAGACTGTAATGAGAGAAATATGGGGGCTGCCTTTGCAGAACTTCTGAAATTGCTAGCTGCCTGGCTTCAAAATAAGTGACTCAACAACCTGCAAGAAACATTCAAATGTTACTTTCGGTATATAACCCCTGACCGTTTACGGGCCATATGACCGTCAACTTCGGACCGCTGTTGGTGATTTTGCAGATGCTGAGGGAACTGTTTCATATTTATTGGCAATATCCCCTCTTGCAACTGTATTGGAGTTTGGTTCTGAACCTTATCCAATGATTTGCATGATCTGGGCATCTTCCTTACTCCAAAAATGTTCCTATTGGGGTTACCCCCCCCAAGTTAACCAGGCTAGCAAAAAAATTTGTATCTCACATCCTGACAGCCGCAAGGTGCTTGGTAGCTCCTCACTGGAAAAGACAGTCACCACTGACCCCCATTGAGCTATACACTAGGATAAAAGATGTGGAGATCATGGAGTCACTTACGGCTAGGTTATCGGACACGGTGGAACAACATAATGCGGTGTGGGAGCCCTGGCGCTTGAAAGAGGATCCCCCATGAGGCCCCACAGTCCCCTATTGACTTGGATTTTGGTGTTCTCTGCACCTAGGTGTGAGGAACTTTTTTTTTCTTTTTCTTCAACTTTGTTTATTGTTTCCTGGATACTCTGTAAGATTGTTACACTGGATATAGGTCTCTTATTTACGGTCCAGTATTACTCCTGAGTACTCTTTTTGCTGTAATGCAGAGGTAGGCAACCTTACAGAGGTGGAGATCTGCCTGAACAACACGGGAGAAGTCAAAGATCACCGGGCACAGTGTTGCCTCCTCACACCTGTTTTAAACCTCTAATTGCAGGACTACTGTGTCACAAATGCATGCATTGAGAGGCAATCATGGGTGTAAAACAGGTGGTGAGAAGGCAACATATCGCCTCCTTACCACCTATCAGCACACACTCAGATCGCTTTTCAGAGGAGCAGCACTTGTACTCGATCACATGTGAAGTTAGGGGGTGGTAAAACAGCAGGATATAATAGAAGTCTATGGCAAAGTGCAGGAAAGCTGCAGGTAAACTGCACTGTACCCACAATGTGCATAAACCATAGCACATCAGTGTGAAAGCAGACCTATACTATTATATTATACTATTATACCCGGTGTATTGCTTCCCACTGACCTGAAGATCTCTTCTTTGCTGCTGCTGGCACCACTCTTGAGACCGCTAGCTGGGATAAGAGATGGAGTGCAGATGGTATCACCCAGCATGAGACAGGAGCCGGAACTACAGAGGAGGCATCAGCTTATGCAGCTCTTGCAAACAAAAAAGTCCTATTTCTCCGCACTTCAGGGGAAAATCTTCTCTGCAGTGGTGAGGAAGGGGGATGTCTAATATAATCAACGTGGGATAACTTGCTGGCCTGCTGCCACCTGATGGACTGGGGTCGTCCCAAACTGAAAAAACAAAAAGGCACAAAAGGGCGCACTGGCCTAGCGCATTATCCTTGATAGTAGAGTTTATTTAAAAACATAAAAACATACTCACAAACAGCTTTGTGCAACGGGCAAAAACAATATGGAAATAGGTTCCACCGTCAACCGTCTCCGACTGGTGGCCTGGATGGAATGGCTAACGCGTTTCAAGGCCATAGCCTCTTCATCAGAGCAGCTCTTGCTCCCTACTACAGCTCCAACTTTACAAGTAGTCCCTCTGCATTGCACTCTTTTTGATGCTGTGGAATGTCGGGTCAGCAAACCCAGACCACAATCTACCAGTCACCTGTCCGTGATCTACAGGTTGCTGACCCCCGCTGTAACGGATCGGCATAATGAGGATTACTTTATTTGACTGTTCCGCCCATTTAACCACTTACCGACGCACTCACTGTGTTCGGGGGGGGCCAGGCAGCAGGTGCGGCGGGCTCGATCTCCGCCGGCTACCCACGATGCCCCCCCGCACTGAAAGAACGGAGGTCCGTGTAAGTAAACACGGACCTCCGTTCTGTGAGAGGGGGAAGGGCTGTGATCACAGCCTTCCTCTACATGGAAGCTGTGATCACTTCCCTTCCCCTGCTAGGGCAGCCCACACACAGTTGGAACACGCCCAGGGAACACAGTTAACCCTTAGAGCGCCCCCTGCAGGTTAACCCCTGCACTGCCAATGGCATTTACACAGTAATCCGTGCATTTTTATAGCACTGATCGCTGTATAAATGCCAATGGTCCCAAAAAAGTGTCAAAATGGTCCGACATGTCTGCCCCAATATCACAGTACCGCTAAAAATCGCAGATCGCCGCCATTACTAGTAAAAAATAAAAAAAACCCAGAAATGAATTCTCATCATCCGTAAACGCAGCCACTTTTGCGCAAACCAATCAATAAACGCCGATTGCGATTTTTTTTTTTTTTTTTTATCACAAATATGAGGAAGAATATAAATCGGCCAAAACCGATAAACAAAAATTTTTTTTTGTATTTTATTTTTATTTGTATTTTAGCAAAAAGTAAGAAATTTGTTTTTTTTTTTTGCAAAATTGTCGCTCTTTTGTTTATAGCGGCGATCAGAAATGACGCAGCGATGATCAAATACCACCAAAAGAAAGCTCTATTTGTGGGAAAAAAAGGACGCAAATTTCGTTTGGGTACAACATTGCACGACCGCGCAATTGTCAGTTAAAGCGGCGCAGTGCCGAATTGCAAAAAGTGCTCTGGTCCTAAAGTGTGAAATTCTTCCGGGGCTGAAGTGGTAAATTTGTATATGCCAGTATAGATATTGATAACTGCAGCTTTTTTGGACCTGCTTTAGACCTGTAACTTGCTGTTTTGTTTTGGTCTCATGTGATGTTCTCACGTCTGTTCTTTTTTCCTGTTATGTAAAAGAAAAATTTTAATAAAATTGTTAATTATATATAAAAAAACAAAAAACCTTCAAATGAAAATCGAAAGTCGGAATTCCTCATCTCTTCACTAGTTTGAGGTTAGTTAGACATAGCAAGCATTGGAGCCAAAGCACCAAAATGAAAGCCAGACAACTAACATTTCACGTTGTAGATGTCGGCAATGATGGTTTTCATTCATTCTTATGGCAGGCTTCCTTTAAGATTAGACATGCAAGCACACTTTGCAGGAAGCTAGATAAAGGTATTGATGTTTGCAGGTTGATATGAGTTTTATAATGACTGACTAAACTTACATTTTTTATTAAATAAAAGCAATCTGTTTAAAGTGGAATGCACCTTCTATCTCCCTGTTTCTTTCTTTGATCTCTCAAACACAAGCTTTTTTTTTTTTTTTTTTTTGCGTTCTCAGACTTCCTGTTCTAGGGTGGCTACATTTGTTCTCCATGCCCCCCTTGTGTATATGAATGTAGCCACACTTTGACACTTGCCCCGAGATAGAGTACACATCTATATGCAAATGCATTCAGTGCTGTGCAAATTGTAGTAGGCATGTAGCGGAGCATGTGACCAGAAATAATGGGCCTTGCTCACTTTACACTAGTAACTGTGTGGTTCATCAGTGGAGGATTGGGAGCATGCAACAGGATAAAAAAGAAGCCTGAAAACAACAAATGGGACTTAAAATGACATAACTGTAAAAATGTTAGTTTAATGTAGTCCACCCTAAAACAAAAATCCCTGCACCTATAGACACCCACGATCTAACACTAACCTATCTAACCCTGTAAAGAAGAAATCAGTATACATACCTTTTTTAAGCCGATCCGACCTGATCCCACACTGAGCTTTCAGCTGCGGCTGAGCTGTGGAGGCAGATGCAGAGGCCACGTCCGAAAACGGGAGCCCCATAGTAAGTCTGTGGGTGACCTCACTCCCCATTCTTTTCACAGCCGTTGTCGGCTGTGTCCTCTGCAGAGCTTCTGCCGTTGGAGATCGGGTCAGATCGACTTCAAAAAAGGTATGTATACTGATTTTTTTTCTTTACAGGGCTAGATTGGTTAGTGTTAGAATGTGGATGTCTGTTGATGCAGGGATTTTAGTTTTAGGGTGGATTTATCCTTTAATGTCACTCTAAGTGTCTTAAATGTTATAACCTTGAATGTTTTGTTTCCAACAGGTGCCCAAACAGAAGTATAGAATTTCTACAAAAACAAACAAGGTGTATGATATCACAGAAAGAAAGGTAATGCCCACATGTTAGATTAATGCTCAAAGTGTTTTTCTGTTAAGCATTATAGCTGAGCTCCAGGCAGATTGCTAAATACACGGTTAAACTACATATATACAGTATGTTCTGTTTTGCCAGATAAAGGATTTGTGATCAAGTGCAGGCAGATTTCTTAGTCCGTCACGGCAGCTACAGCAGAACTTGGATACACTAAGTTTTCCTGATTGGACAATGAAGGCGAATCGGCACACTAATGAGGTCACCGCTCTCCTTGCACTTCTCTCTCCTCTGCACAGCACTGTCAGCACATGTGCACTGCTAAAGTGAAAAGTGGGTTGTGGCACCCTAAAAATGAATAAGTGATGTCCCCTTTAAAAAAGTGTAATGATGTACACCCCAAATGTGCTAAAAGCCTTGAATAGTAAATGTGGTGGCGCTTCACTCTATATAACCATATTACATGTTTCATAAGACGTGCAAAACCAATAAGTTGAACAAAATTGGAATCTATAACATAGAAGTGAAAATGTCCAATGTAAATTCACAAATAATAATAATGAATAGTCCAGTGTGGCTGTGTCCAACACCGATATCCAAAATTGATATAATACAAAATTGTGTCTGAAGCAGGGATCCGTCATTTCCAGGTCCTGTGTGACGTTTTTCCGTAGCCCAGAGCTGCAAACGAGGGGTGGAGAGCATGCCAGAGTCACACCATTACATCCATAAGCACACGACATTGATCCCTAGTTGCCAGGCTGGGCACGGATTCATGTGAGTGCAATCATTTTGTTTTTAATTGGTACATTAATATATTAGAAATTACTACACTAGAAGCCCTTTCTGTGTTCCTGGTGGAGTTACTATTTTTAGTACTACCTGAGAGAACGCTGGGGAAGGACTGGTTCATATGTGGGTTTCAAAACGCACGTTTTGGCCCCCTATAATAAGGGGTCAAACACCTCTGGTGAGTGGCCATCCTCTTACAGAGCACATGTGGTGACGTTTTTGGAAGACCCAATTTTGCATTATATCAATTTTGGATATCGGTGTTGGGAACAGTCAAACTGGACTATTCATTATTATTTTTTGTGGATTTACGTTGGACATTTTCACTTCTATGTTATAGATTTATTCCAATTTTTTTTTTTTCAAATTATTGGTTTTGCATGTCTTATGAAACATGTAATATGGTTATATATAGTGAAGCGCCATCACCTTTAATATTCAAGTTTACTCTTCCGTTCACTGACAGACGCAGCCTTCTTATGACACGTGGGTTATGCTCATATCACTAGAAGTAGACTAGGCAAAAATAAAACAAAAGCATAGGTTGGCCCCTCCCAGGGGGCCGTCCTCACCTTAGCATATAATCCCCCTGCTCTGCATAGCACATCAGTTTTAAATTGCCTAGTGCAAGGAGTAGAGCTGGTGCCCTATGGGATCTGCGGTCTCCTGAAGATTTTTTCTGATGAAGACTGCTATCAAGAAGCCGGCTGGTGGTATAGAGGATATCTAGAATCCAAAAACGTTCCCCCAGTCCAGCTGACACTAAGCGAGCTACCCTTAGTGGGGGCCGGCCGCATAGCGCCCGTTCCGTGCGGGCGGCCAGTGGCTAAAACCCACTAGAGCCCAGTGACTGGTTTTGTTCCTGTCCAGGGGCCTGGCCAGCAGCATGCCTCTCTATGGGGAAGTAAGTCTGCTCCGGGTGGATACCCGCTTCGCCCGTCGGATTGGTGAGTGGACCCCTCTTCCGTCTTAGGGGCGCGGAGAGTGGGCACCTGGGCAGCTTCTGTGGTAGTCGGCCGGTGGGGGTCTGTTAGTGGGGACACACTGGGTGGTACCCCTTTGAGGATTATTCCCCCCCCCCCCCCCGCAGTACCGCACCTTGCACTGACCGTTCGGAGCACTGCATTAAGCGGTTCGCCGCCATTCGGTGTGGATCACCGTTTGTTCGTCCGCCGACCGCGCCATTTTTCTATAAGCTCTGCTTGTGTTAATGGCAGCATCCATTGTTTGGTAGCCCATGCGGTTTTCAGCCTGTCCTCTGGTGGCCCCCAGTGGTCGTTTTTGGTATTACAGGAAGTGATAAAAACTGAAGTAGTACTTACGGTTTCACTTGGACAACGTGGCTGACACTCGTTGGTGCAGGCTCTTGAAGTGCAGTGGATTTTTGGGCATTGCTCATTCCGGTCACAATGCTGAGGCATTTAAAACAGCAAGTATAGCTGGCTCTCCCTGGGTGCTGGTAGCGGTGGGTGCAATCCTCCCGGGTCTCCCTAGCTGATTGGTGGGGTAGAGGTTGTGGTCACACAGTGGGGGTGCCGGAAGGCTGGGATGTCAGAGGCCGGCAAGGCTATGGCAGGTGTACCTGCGGATCAACAATCCACCCCGGGAACCTTGGTGTCCTTGGAACAGCTGAGGGCGGTATTTGGGGAGTTCTTTCCCCGGGCGGGGAACCTGGTTCCGGGGGCCCCAAAAAACGGCCACCCCCCCTCATTCCTCAGGGGAGGATTCGGATCCAGAAAGCACCTCAGTGGTCACACCTGTGGACCCGTCAGAGGGTGAACTGCCCTCAGAAGGCGAAGGTGGTCAGGAGGCTCCTTTTTCGCGTGATAAAGCTATAGTGGCCGCTCTGATCACTGATATCCGCGACTCCATGTGGCTTGACCAAGCAGGGGAGTCGCATGAGTCCACATATATTTGTGGATCACTTAAACCCCCTAGGTCCCCTAGGGCTTACCCGTATGATCAGGTGTTTGAACAGGCGGTGTTCAAGGAATGGCTGCGGCCACCAAATTCCTTTGCTTTTCTTAAAAGCTTTGCTGTTTGCTACCCCTTTGAGGATAGCTTTTACTAAGAGATGGGCTTCCCCAATGGTGGACCCCCCAGTGGCCTGTCTGAATAAGGCAACGACCATTCCCTTGGAGGGGTCTCCGTCTTTTAAGGAGGCGGCCGATTGCCGCACGGAGGCAGTGTCTAAGTTCTTGTTGGCTGGGTCAGCCATGCGGCCGGCTCTAGCGGCTGCGAAGGCGGCACAATCTCTTCACGAGCATGCTGCCACACTGCACACTGGTTTAACTTGTGAGTGTGCACAGGCTGAGGTGCAGCGGGCACAACATTTGGAAGAGGGTCTCCGCTACATATGCCAAGCTGCTTTGGACCTTCTTCCCATATTATCAAAAATGTCTATTTTTGCAATTGTTATCAGGCGGGTGCTGTGGCTCCGCTCTTGGTCGGACGACCAGGCTTCAAAGAAAGCTCTTGCAGATCTTCCCTTTCAGGGAGGGCTTCTGTTTGGCCCACAGTTGGATGAAATCATTAAGGATTTCACGGGAGGGAAGAGTACTTTCCTTCCAGAGCCAAAGCGGCGGGATTTTCGGCGTAGGCAAGGCCCTGTTACTTCAGGTCAGAAGAAGTTTTTTCGGGCACCCGGTTCAGCGGGTAAGGGCTTCAAGTCTGGTAGGGCTTCCGCTGGGCCCAGTAAAAGACCCTGGCAGCATAAGTACGAAAAAGTGAAGGATAAATCAACCTCCGCATGATGGGTTGCCCCCGCCCAACTTACGGGTGGGGGGCCGGTTTCTGGGGTTCGCAGACAGATGGACTGCCCGCATCACTGATCGGTGAGTACTGGAGGTGGTGTCCTCCGGGTACAGGATAGAATTCATCTCTCTGCCCCCAGAAAGGTTTTTCCCTTCAAACTTAAGACTCCCTCAGGGGCGTCAGGAGGCGCTTCTAGGCACCGGTCGGGCGCTTGCCGAACAGGGGGTGATTGTACTGGTACTCATGGTGGAAAAAATTTCACGGGTTTTACTTTAACCTCTTTGTGGTACCCAAAAAGGGCGGTGTCTGGCCAGTTCTGGACCTGAAGGCATTAAACCGCTTCGTAAAGACGAAGAGATTCAGGATGGAGTCCATCCGTTCGGTCGTGGCCGCCCTGCACCAAAGGGAATTCATGGCTTCCCTGGATATCAGTTTGTCACACTCACCAGTGTTTTCTACGCTTCGCAGTGGGGGACCTGCATTACCAGTTTGTGGCACTTCCTTTCGGGCTGGCTTCATCTCCCCGAGTGTTCACCAAGGTGGTGGCCCCGATGCTGGCGCTGCTGAGACAGAGAGGTATCGCGGTAGTAGCATACCTCGACGATTTACTCCTGAGAGCAGAGTCTGCTGCGGCTCTGGAGGAGAACGTGACAATCACGGTGTTCACATTAGAGGAGTTCGGTTGGCTAATCAACCTACAGAAATCATCCTTGACTCCATCCTGCCGGCTGGAATACCTGGGTCTGATTCTGGACACGGTGCAGGCAAGGGTGTTTTTACCACCAAACAAGCTCCTGACACTTCAGGCAGCAGTGGGAGCAGTTATCACACCAGTGGTCCTCCTTACGGCTCTGTATGCGAGTGTTGGGGCTCATGGTGTCGACTTTCGAAGAGATACCTTACACTCAGAGTCACACTCGGCTCCTGCAGAAGGCGATTTTGTCGCAATGGGACAAATCTCCCCTATCCCTAGACAGACGGATCATCAGTCCCAAGGATCCTTGATTTGGTGGATTAGGGCTCCGGCCCTAAAGTTGGGAAAATGTTTTCTCCCCCTCAATTGGTCGATAGTAACGACGGACGCCAGCCTATCGGGCTGGGGAGGGGTCCTGGGTCAGTTCTCTGCCCAGGGTCGTTGGTCAGTGCAGGAAGCTTGCCTTCCAATAAATGTACTGGAACTGAGAGCGATCAGACTTTGTCTGTCCCATTGGTTGGAAAGGCTTCATATGTGAACCATCAGGGCGGAATAAGAAGCTCGGCAGCAGCCGTGGAGGCGGCTCTGATCCTTCGGTGGGCAGAATTTCACGTTCCTGCTCTCTCTGCAATCTACATCCCAGGCGTGGAAAACTGGCAGGCAGACTTTCTCAGCCGCCAGACTCTGGATCAGGGGGAATGGTCCCTACATCCAGAAGTGTTCTGCCAGATTTGCCTCAAGTGGGGCATGCCAGAGGTGGACCTCAGGGCCTCCAGGTTCATTCACAGGGTACAGACCTTTGTGTGCAGAACAAGAGATCCGTTGGCGGTCGCTTCGGACGCGCTGGTAGCACCCTGGGGTCGGTATCAGCTACCGTAAGTCTTTCCTCTAAAGCTTCTACCGCGGGTTTTGCGCAGGATAGAAGCAGAAGGAATCCCGACAATCCTGGTAGCTCCAGATTGGCCTCGGCGTCCTTGGTACGCCGACGTAGTACGGATGGTGACAGATGTTCCGTGGCGTCTTCCACTTTGCGAAGACCTACTATCTCAGGGGCCCATCTTGCACCCAGCTTTACCCTCGCTGGCTTTGACGGCGTGGCTATTGAGTCCCAGGTGTTGAGGGATAGGGGTGTCTCGGACGTAAAGGTACCTCACATAGGATTTATCATAGGACCTGGAAGGCCTATATTGCCTGGTGTGAGGCAGGGGGTTGGAACCCCCGCTCTTATATAGTGTCCAGAGTACTGACTTTTTTGCAGCAAGGACTGGACAAGAACCTGGCGTTAAGTACGCTTAAGGGTCAGATTTCGGCCATGGCGGTTCTTTTTCAATGGCCCTTGGCGTCTCATTCGTTGATCCGTACATTTGTACAGGAGGTACGTCATGTGGCTCCTCGGATACGGTCACCTCTGGCACCGTGGGATTTGAATCTGGTGCTTTCTATGCTGCAGAAGCCACCATATGAAAAGATCAGGGACATTCCCTTGGACTGTTGTCGCAGAAAGTGGCTTTTCTGGTGGCTGTCAGAAGGCGGGTGTCTGAGTTAGCAGCGTTTTCCTGCAAGTCACCTTACTTGGTCCTTCATAAGGACAAGGCGGTTTTGCGACCTTCCCCTTCGTTTCTTCCGAAGGTGGTTTCTTTTCATTTAAATGAGGATATTGTCCTTCCCTCATTGTGCCCGCACCCGTCGCATCCCAAAGAAGTTGAACAGCATTCTTTGGATGTGGTGAGGGCTTTGCGGGTGTATTTGTTTTTTACAGTTTCTTTTTGGAAGTCTGATTCTTTATTTGTGTTGAAGGAAGGGTCGCGCAACGGCATGGCAACCTCGTCAGCTACCATTTCTCGTTGGATAAGGAAGACCGTGCATATGAGATTCGGGGCAAGGTTCCCTTGTTTCTAGTCACGGCTCATTCCACCAGGGCAGTTAGTACTTCCTGGGCGTTTAGATACCAGGCCTCGGTGTGTCAGGTGTGCTAAGCGGCTACTTGGGCCTCAGTGCACGCGTTTACTAAGTTTTACAAAATTGATGTTTCAGCATCTTCGGATGCTGCCTTTGGCCGCAAAGTATTACAAGCGGCAGTATAGGCGCAATTAGCGCCGCCTGAGAGGGCTTTTTCTG
The DNA here is from genome assembly GCA_018402905.1 of Glandirana rugosa. Taxonomy (NCBI): domain Eukaryota; kingdom Metazoa; phylum Chordata; class Amphibia; order Anura; family Ranidae; genus Glandirana; species Glandirana rugosa. The sequence continues at coordinate 5,554,501 of BLSH010277625.1, forward strand.
TTGGGTACAGTTGTTATAGTTTGCCCACCCCTCTTGATTGGCACAGCTTTGGGACGTCCCCACGTGTCATAAGAAGGCTGCGTCTGTCAGTGAACGGAAGAGTAAAAGGGATTTTATTATAACTTACTTTTTTTCTGAGTTCACTGACAGACGCAGCACCCACCCCTCTGCGTTGAGTTTGTACAGCTTGTTACGAACTGATGTGCTATGCAGAGCAGGGGGATTATATGCTAAGGTGATGACGGCCCCCTGGGAGGGGCCAACCTATGCTTTTGTTTTATTTTTGCCTAATCTACTCCTAGTGATATGAGCATAACCCACGTATAATAAGAAGGCTGCGTCTGTCAGTGAACTCAGAGAAAAGGATTTTACGGTAAGTTATAATAAAATCCCTTTTTTTAGCACATATGCTCTGCTGCAGAGCCTGATTGCCTGCAAG
>BLSH010277625.1:5555054-5567218 GCA_018402905.1 Glandirana rugosa
GGCACGACGACGACCAAGTAGCACCGACGCCTCGGGACTGTAGTACCAGTAAAATTTACGGGGGCAGTTGACGACGATAGACGTCCAGAGGACACAGAGGGAGACAGGAGGAGGGGAGGGACAGACAGTCGACCATGGTCGCGGCGAGACGAGGGGTAGGGTGACGAGATTTGAATCCAAATATGTAGTGGTAACAACCTATTCTTGTACACAGGATCACCAAATAATTTTTTTTTTTTTTTTCTTTTCGACTAAAGGTGGACAAAAGTGTAGCGGAGGGCCGCGAGTGCACTGAGGAGCCGAGAGACTCCTGCTGACGTCAGCTGGGGTAGAGGAGGAGAGAGCCGAGGAGTCACGTGAGCGCCGGGAGGCGATGTGAAAACAGGTGGAAATCAGCTTTTCTTTTTTTTTTTTTTTTAATAAACCACTAGGACACATGTTCTTATCCAACAATGGTGATGTATAAACCTAAGTTTAGAGCAGTGGGATGGGGAGCAGAGCGGCGCTGGTACCAGCTGACAGACAGGGAGGGGAGGAGGACAGAGGGAGACACAGGAGACCTGCAGATAGCAGCAGTTGACGGGGGCATTTAAAATGACCATGATGTCAGGGCTCCGCAGCCACGATGAACCAGCAGCAGCACGGTGCAAAGAAGGCGTGTAGCATTATAATTTTAAGAAAACACACCCACACTAGGGTTGCTCTGATACCAAGTATTTTTCAACTGTACTCCTACTCCTGCAAAATGAATGGGCTCAAATCGCACTGCAAAGAATCGCATGCTATTTGAATTTGAAGATAATACACACCCTGAACTAAACAAGGACCTAAAGAAAGGATCAAAGTAATTAATAGATGTGACTTTACAACCACTTTAACTCTCTCCACATCTAAGTTCTAAATTGTCACTCAAAACCACTGAATTCATTAACTGTAGAATTTCTCCCAGTCCCCTGCTTCTTCAATCACAAATTCTTTGACAATATTATGTACATGTACAGGTCAGTCTATGGCTGTCACACTTGAGCTGGCTATACTCTCGAATTTAAAAAGCAATCTTCTATGGGGTCTACTTTTGTTAAAGTTCCCCGTTATCTAATATGTTATTTTATGTAACAGGTATATACCTTTTTATCCTTAAAGGGGTTGTAAAGGCAAAAGTTTTTTTTTATCTTAATACATTAAGATAAAAAACCTTCTGTGTGTAGCAGCACCCCCTAATACTTACCTGAGCCCCTTGTGTCTCCAGCAATGTCCACGAATGTCTTAGCTGTCCAGGACTCTCCTCCTGATTGGCTGAGACACAGCAGCAGCGCCATTGGCTTGCGAGGCTGTCAATCAAAGTCAGTCAGCCAATCAGCGGAGAACGGGGGCTGGTGCCCCCCATTGAAAGCTGCTGGCTATGGGGGCACTCTATAGGATGGAGGGGTCAGGAGAGCAGAAAAGGGAGGATCTGGGCTGCTCTGTGCAAATCCAACTGCACAGAGCAGGTAAGTATGACATGTTTGTTGTTTAAAAAAAAAAAAAAAAACAGACTTTACAATAACTTGCTTAGGAAATAATGTATCTAAACACCATCTCATCTGACTTCCCAATCATTCCTTTTAAACACAAATAATGCCCCCATACCAAAAGTAATTTTCATTGTGTGAATATTAAGGTTTGAGTATTATAAGTAATCGGGAAGAATGTTTTCTTTCAGAAAATTATTTTTAGTCGTTAAGAATGTCTTTTGAAAATGTATGTTGTTAGATTAAGGGTTTGGTATGGATTGTGAATAATAACAATATGGTTTCAGTGTTTCTGCAGTGATTTTTGCTACCGAGCATCTAAATACTATGAAACTCAGATTCCTGAAACTCCAGTGTGGTCACGAGAAGGAGAGAGGTAATTGTGTGATGTTTTGTGCAGAATCTGTAAGGCTCTATTCGCATCTGCGCGGGTGCAACCGTGCGCATGTGTTTTGTGCTTTGCGTTTAGGGCAGCCAATTAATTTCGATTGGCTGTCCTATGTGCAAGCTTCGCACCAAAGAAGTGCAAACAACTTCTTTTTTGCTCCCACATTTGCAGGATGCGTTGGGTGCCATTAACAATTAATAGCACTGCCGCACACATGCAAAAAGATTCACTTTTTTGTGCATTGTGGGAACGCATGTGATTTTGCACTCATTCACGCAGCGCACAAATGCAAACCTAGCCTTAGATATGTTTTGGTAGTAGTGGCTATTATTTCATGCCTAGGTGACAGGAGGCAGCAGTATATCTAATGTCCACAATATTAGTGAATATGGTGCAAAGGATAGCCAATAACCTGCAAGAAAATAAAAGAAAAAATGCATTTTTGCTTGCACATGTCTGGATGATAGAAGTCAGCAGAGCTTCACCACATTCACTAAGGTCCTGTGTTCTCCCTTCTCATTTGATAGACAGCTGTATTTAGTAAAACAAGTAACAGCTGATAAGAGAGTAGGACAGAGAGAGAACAAGAATATATGCCCGTCTATGCCCCCCCCCAGCGACAGGAGCTATAACCTGTCAAAGCAACAGGGGAGATAATTGTTACTATGGCATGTGTATCTCCCTGGTCGCTGCCTCTGCACCTAAAGGAGGTAGAGGTTAGGGATGGTAAAAGCGCAGCTCGACTGCAGGGTTTTACTGCCCCAAATAACTCTCCAACTGCTAAGTGTGAACGAGCCCTAAAATTAGTTTCTACAGAGAACTTCTGTAAGGGAATTATTACAGCACCTCCATCACCTCCCACTAACGCTGAGTATGTAGAATACATTTGTGTCCAAATTTTTTCTCTGTTTTTGTGCACAGAATAGAGATTTTATTAAAACTGAACTTTACCCATAACCGCTTGATAAAAAAAAAAGAATATTCTTTAGCAATAAACATGCATTCCTTATTAATAATTATGCTACCAAAATTCCTGTGTGCTGTAAATTGTCTCCAGCATTGCTCCTATTCCTTCTTGCTGGAAGCTGCCATGTTGCTGAAGCCCAGAGCCCCTGAGCAGCAGTAAACCCTTGGGCTGGCCATACACTATACAAAAAATCGGACGGAATTCTATTGTTTCGAGCATCCGCTGATTTTCTGATAGTTAGTGGATGGCAAACAATAATCTGTTTCAAATTTTCAGCCCCGAAAATTCAATCAACAATTTTGAAATATTTTAATTGAATGAACAAACTTTGTAAGGTTAGTGGCTTTCCCCCATGGGGAAAATTGTTCGATTTTTTGTGCGCAGGTGCAAGAAAACTTTAACCCAGAAGTAAACAAATTAGTGATAGGTTAACATGCAGAGACAACGATCTTTCGTCTACACAAGCTCAAATACACATTCAGATAGCAGGACACATAGTACATTTGCGTTTCCCATTGACTACAGTCATGTAAAAAATAAGCTTACAAAGTAAAGACAAGCAAAATTGCTTTTAGCAAACTTTATTGCAATCAATTTTTTTTTCCAATAACAATTGAAAGTGCAATTTTTTTTTGTCTCCAGTCCCATAATAGTAAAGATCTGTCCACAACAAACATACGGTGCACCAAGTGGGCATACACGGAAGGGACACCAAGAGGTCAATTTTATTTTGTCATTCCCCTTCTAATGTGACCAAATCGAATGATAAACCTTTGCCGTTTAAATCCACTTTTTACTGCACTACTTTGATCCTAAAGAATATCAAACCGTCTGATTGCACGGTGTGCCACCCTTAATCTTCTTCAAAGGGCTAAAGGGAATATATGTGCCGGCGGTCCAGGCTGTGGGAAAACAGGAAATGGGGCCGGCATCAGCTCCCCAACTTTTTTTTATAATGTCTTGGTATGCTGACGCCTTAAGAGTTCTCTTCACTGGAACTAACTCTTAGGGTCGGTTCACACATAGACGATCCGACTTCAGGCGCTACTTTGGGTGACTTACAATGCCAACGGTTAACGTATGTCCATTGAACGTTTATCTTTTGAAATTTGGTCACTATATTATGGTAGTATCTTTATCTCTTCTGAAAATTTTTTAGTTTTTCGAAATCGCTATCTGATATTTTTGTCGTATAGTGTATGGCCAGCATTAGGCTGTCAGTGGATAGAATACAGCTTTTAGCTGCAGATAGATGAAATTATCTACCGCAGCTATATTCAGACAATGCTGTCCTATGGCCCCATTCACACTCTGCATTTGGCAACGGTTTTGTTACATGACGTTTTGTGCGATTAGAAAAATTTGACTGCGTCCAGGAACGATGTAGCGCAGCTGTCTGCACATAACTGCAGGTAAAAGCAGTGCACTGTTTCACCCATAGATAGCAGCGGCAGCAAGGAAAGAAAAACAACCGGAAGCACATCAGGAATGTCAAGAATGTTCAACTGCAGCTAAACGCAGCTGCATGTAAATGCACGAAAATGCAGCTAATCGCAATGTACGACTGCAAGTGATCACTGTGCTTAGAGTCTTGGAATTTCAAAATAACAAAACCTGCTTTTAACAGTGGCAGATCAGCCGCCCGTGTGAAACGGGCCTTAGATTCTCAACTTTTTAGGCTAGTTTTACTTATCCAGAATGTAGTTACTCAATTCAACCACGTGATGGTGCTAAAGGGTCATCATTTTAAATAGTGGTGCTACCAGACTCCTCTACTAGACTGATGCTGGGATATTTTTCTAACCTCCCAATAGATATAAATGTATACCCATGCAGGGTTTATTTGTGTAACCCTAGGAAAACCTATAACTTCCACATTTACTAACACATTGTCTGCTTTCTTTTCCAGTCCACCAGTCATTAAACTGCTCAAGGAGGGGAAGAGGTATGTTCTCGTACTAATTTTATTAACAATTTATCTTTTAGATTTTTTTGTTTTATACTCATACTAATTTTATGCAGAATATACTGCATGTATACTGTCAAAAAAACAAGGAAGAGGGAAAGAAATAGGAAGCACAAAGATTGCCACAAATGGCATGCACATAGATGGTGTACCTATTGGAGGAGAAATATATATGCTGCTACAAGAGAGTGCATATTTATAAAGTGATTCAAACAAAAGTCCTGAGTAAGTCGTTTGCAAAATGTATTTATAAATCAGCAGAGAAGTTTTGCTAGCGAGTTTCAGCCATAACTGTTATGGCTGAAACCCATTAGTAGGACTGCCCTCCTGCTGTACATTTATGAAGATGTTTGTACGATATATTAAAAAAAAATTCTGATGATTTGTGCCATGTGAAGGATTTTTTTCTTTTGGATTATTATATTGTACTTGGGTGAGGAGAAGCCTTGGGCCTACCTCTGGTGATCCCTGTAAGCCTTGATGAGATACACAGGTAGAGTGATAATACTCAGTTTTATTTGCTTTTTATAAAGTAGTTTAATAATTCACCTCAAGCCTAAGAACCTCAATATTCCTGTGCTGCAGAATACATTTTACCTCCTTCCCCTTTTTTTGGAGCTAGCTAACATCACTAAAATTTGAATCCAAACAGAAGAAAATGTGCAGCGGGACCAAAAACTTTAAAACATCGGCATTTTGTTTCTAAAGTTTGTTGTAATTAACCACTTTACGACCATTATGTTTTATGGATTACTAAATTTTTTTTTTCATGGTTATATCACAGATTGTAAATAAGTGATAAGTTAGTAAAGAATATAGCACAGAAATATTTGTGTAAAAAAACAAGAATGGTAAAGTGACTACATTGTATCAATGATATACTAGAATGTAAATGGTGTGCTTATTTTAATCACCATAATTTTGCAAACCATACTAAAAGACCATAATAAACCAAAACGACGAAGTATCCAGTATGCACTGAAAATTAAGCAGTGTAAGTGCAAAATCTGATAAATTGAAATGATACATGTGCCAAAAAAAATGTCCAAATATATATATAACAGTGTCCAATTAATGTGAACCCCAGCAATGCGCACACCCTGCTTGAATTAATCAAATAAATGGATAGTCCTTCCAAAATGTGGCTGTTAATAATAATAATAACTTTAAAACGTTTTGATCTGCAGTTCAATTGGCTGGAAACAACAAGAGAAGAGAAGGGGGCAACTGCACACCTTCAGAAGAAATGGCCGCTCACCTTAGAGATTTGACCACACAGGTCAAAGAGCGCTCATAGGATGACACGAGATGGAAAAATTAAACTTCTTCGCCAACACCTAAGCCGCTCTTCCCCAGCGTGATCCGGGTCTTTGGGTTACTTATCCTCCAACAGGGATTTTGGCTTGCAACACTTGTCTCCCATTCAAAAGATAATACTCAAAGCAAAGCGAGAAACAATCACAGCGCAATACTGCTGTTAAACTATGTATTTATTTAAAACTTAAAATCCATCTGCTTGGGGCGTGGCTTAACGATGGCAGTAGGAAGACCTCTTCTTTGGAGCTCTGTGCGGGTGAGAGCAAAGAATCACCCGACAGACTATGCAGACGAGCCAATCTTTAATGCCGGGGGACCCCAAACACCTGCTGACCAGTGGGGAAACGAAAGGACCTGAGATTACCCACTCTTTTTTTGAGGCAGCATGCCCTTTCCTCTCCTGCGCCCGTGATCAAGATGGCGCCGCCGAGAATCACCTTGGTAGGCGCCGCCACTAACACCAACAAGAGAGCCACACAAGCAGGGGCTGCAGCGGCTGGGGACTTAACAAGTCTGGACGGGCCGCTCTCCCCTATTCTGTCTCCGGCTCTTCCTCACACGGACTCGCAGCCTGACCCGGAGTGCACGGTGGGGACAGATGGACGCTCAGAGGGGACTCTCCTGGATATAGTTGCGGATCTGCCCACAAAGCAGAACCTCCAGGCCATGGCTACCTCTGTTGTGAATGCTCTCACACGAGAGCTCCATTATCTCCGCCAGCAGGTGGACACTGTGGAGGAGAGGGTGACGGATTTAGAATCATCCACCACAGCTGCTGATGCCCGGATCACCACCCTGGAAATGGAGCACCAGGCTTTCCGCCGCCATCTTGTGGAGATCCAATTGCGGCTAGACGATGGGGAGAACCGGAGCAACCGCAACAATTTGTGCCTCCGTTGAGTCCCTGAGGCCACCATGGGCCCAGACCTCCGCACCACTGTGGTAGTATCTTGAATCAAGTCCTGGCACGGTCGGTCCATGTGGTCGGTAAGACATTGCAGACTCTGACTTTATGGCTCTACCCGGGGAGGCCTAGAAGTTCTTTGAGGACTGACAAACCAGGTTCATATAGCCTTTGCTGTACATTGGCTCTCTGGGTGTCTCTGGTTTGTATACCAACTTGCTTCTACAGGAACAACCACACATGTCTACCTGTGGACCCTTGCTCATGGGTTTTGGGACTCCAGTAAAATATTTTCCACTGACTTTGGCCCTTGGGCTCAGTTAGATTTGTTCTGTTGGGAACATATGTGTCGCCCACTTCCTGCCCGCCATCCTTTTGGGTGGTGGGTGGGGAGACCTGTGTAATGGCGACGGGATTTGCAGACAGGCTCCAGACCCCAATACTTTTATCACCCCTAAGCCAGATCTGGCCATTAGCCTGATGGCCCTGTGTGGCACTGCCTGGTGGCACATCCTGTACATCCATTATATTACTAGCCTACCCCTGTGCCCTTCATGGTTACTGTTCTTTATTTGCTGTTCTTTATCTGCTGCTGGGGTGACGGGGCCTGCCCGAAGGATGCGTCATCTTCATTGATATGATAATGTTGAGGGCTACTAGACCTGCACCTATACATATGTGCATTTTGACTCCCTGTCCTGTTGTCCCAGGGCATGGCGATATGGTGCCCACCTGGAGTCGTATTGATTTATTTGCCTCCCCCCGGTATACCACTACAGTACAGTCTCTGTTATTGGTTCTCTATGCTTATATTTATTTTCATTGCTGTTTTAATTTTCATTTTATTGGCTCTATCATTAATCATAATATGTTTCTCGTTGCTGCCAACCTCTGCATCTCCACATGTGTTGTTTCTTATTGTATTTTGCTGCTCACCTAGCACAGCCTCTATCGCTCCAACCACCCCCAGATAGGGCGGACCCCTGCTTGGGCAGTAGTTGTGCTTAACCAGGGTTCCTAGGTTAATCATATTAAAGACAGATTATTCCCCTTCCTTTCCCTCACTTTCTCTCTCTACCCCTCCTCCCCCTCCTTTTTCTTTTTGTGTCTCTCTTCTTTTTGCTCTGCTCTCCGCCTCTCGCCTATTGGGGTCTCTTGGCTGGCGCTCCTCCCCACACTTATCTGTGCCCGCATAAAACTCAGAAGGCACAATGGGTCTCCTTAGGGTCACTTCCCTCAATGTGTGAGGTCTTAATACGCCAGAAAAACGCTCTCCGCTTTTGGCTGATCTGCGAACATGTAAAACTGAAGTTGCTTTTCTACAGGAAATGCGTTTTCGTGGTGATTGAATCCCCAAATTGACTAATGGGACCTTCCCGACGGCATACCACAGTGTTTCGCCCATCTCCAAATCCATGGGGGTTAGCATCCTGATGGCCAAATCGGTTTCCTGGACCTTTGAGGCGCAGTGGACAGATACGCAGGGTCGTTTTCTCCTACTGAAGGGGAGGGTGTTTGACATGCAGGTCACCTTTGCCAACGTTTTTTTTTCCAAATGTGGACCATCTGCAATTCTTATGGAAGCGCCTTCCCAAACTATCGGAGTTCAGAGGGGCTTCTTATTTTTGGGGGACGACCTCAACTTCGCTATGGACCCACTACTGGATGTCTTGTGTGGCTCCTCCCACCTCCCCTATTCTCACCTCAGGCACTTGAAGGCGGATTTTCCTACTCTACATTTGGCTGATCCCTGGCAATTGCTACATCCTCAAGACATTGACTATTCCTTTTTCTCCCAGGTTCATCACACCTATTTGCGACTATTTTATCTTTTGATAACGCATAAGGATCTAGCCAGAGTAGTGTCGACCTCTATCAACGTCATCTCTCTTTCGAACCATGCACCGATCAACATGACACTTTGATTGGGTCCAGTGTCTCAGACCCCTCCATCCTGGAAACTGAACGAGGCCTTGCTTCAATCGGAGGAGATCCGCTCTGAGCTCTTGCCCACCTTGCAGGATTACTTTTCCATTAATGAAGCATCGGTCACTAACCCCTTGATTGTCTGGGAGGCCAATGAGACAGTTACCCGGGGCACACTGATCAAAATAGGAGCCCGTCTTAAAAGGGAGAGATCCCAACACACGGAAGAACTCTTTGCCCAGATGCATATCTTGGAGTGCTCCCATAAGGCCAATCTCACACTTTCCACATATCAGGATCTCCGTAAAGTTTGTGAGGAACTCCGTTCGCTCCTATTTTATAAAATGAAGCAAAAACTGACGTGGGCACACTGCACATATTTTCAAACAAACCGGGTACGTTGTTGGCACAGGCTTTGCAAGGTCCACGAGTGAAAACGTACACCTCCCAAATCATGGGCTCTTCTGGGCAGAGGGTTATCTACTTTTTCTGAAATGACGGCGGAGTTCAGATCCTTCTATGAAGGCTTTTACAACCTGGATTGTTCCTCCTTTTAGCCGGTCCACCATAGTCTTTCGATAATCTATGCCTCTTTGATTCCACCTACGGAATGGTTTGTTCCCCCATTACTCTCTAAATGGGAGTCGGACCTTGGCACCCAATTCACTGAATTTCAGAAGGAGGAGGTCTTTAATTTTGTGCAGAAGTCCTCCATAGCTACCAGAGTCCCAGTGACCTGTTACAAGATTCTGACCTGATGGTACAGGGTACCCACTGCTCTGCTCCATTTTTTCCCTCAAGTTCCCAATCTGTGTTGGCGGTGTGGCAATGCAGAGGGCAGGATGCTGCATATTTTCTGGGATTGTCCCAAACTCGTACCCTTTTGGCGTGAGGTGACCTGCTCAATTAAACCACTGACAAATGTTCATCTGGAGGGGAACCCTGCAGCTTGCCTGTTCCATCTCTGAGCGACCGCTCAATAAGTACAAGGCCTCCCTTACAATCCAGATGCTGAATGCGGCCAAGGCGTGCATCCCCCTCTGTTGGAGATCGGAGAATTCGCCAACAATGTCTTTGTGGTTTTCTAAAGTGAATGAACTGAGAGATATGGAGGATCTCACCGCTACATTGCACAACCGGGAGGAGATCTTTTGGGATACTTGGAGACCCTGGCATCACTTTGTGTACACTGATGCTTATCTCTGGGAGGTTTCGCAATCTTGCTGATCTCCTGGATTCAGTCCTACTCCCTGGGCGAAAGGCACTACCTGTATATTCCTTTCCTCCCTGTTCTTGATCCTGTTCTTCTCTTGTACTGGGGACACTTGCCCCCCTAACCTCTTTCTCGTATGACTGTTCCCCCCCCCCCCCCTTCTTCATACCTGGCTCAGTTATGGGCTGTACTATTCAGATAGTGGGGATATCCTTGCTTACATTATCCTTACCCTATTGTCTCATCTCTGGACTCAGCTGGCCATAGGGATGCTTTGTCTCCCAATATACTGTAAAAGATTTGTTTCGTTGCACAAAATTTTCATTTCTGACTCTGTTTTTGGGTCCCCCATGTAGTTGATTACATGCCTTCCTGACAACTATTTTCACAACCGTGATATTGTTTTGTGACCCTTCATGTTCTGTATTGCTCGGCCTGTTGATATGTCGATCTTTACGGCGTGGCCCTCTTTACTACTTGATCATACTGTACGTTTCTGTTGCTTACTTTGCCTGTAAACACAATTTATTTTTGGAAAATAAAAGGAATTATAAAAATAAAAAAATCCATCAGCTCACATTTACCAAATTTAAAAACCTCATAGAACAAAGAAAACAAGATGAATCACCTCCTCACCGTTTTTTAGGGAATCAGAGTCACGAGAAATTGTGTCACTGGATCCACCCGACACATCGCGTCACTTGTCACGTGACTTCTTCAAGGATAGGAATTTGATAGATTGGTTTCTACTACAAGCACATTACAAGAGCAAAATTTCACTGTCTGCCATATATGGAACCAATTAGCTGCTTCCTGGGTCTATCCCAAGATCTGTTGGCCACTGGTGAGTGTAAATTGGAAGTTGAGATATACATAGCCCTTGAAATTTTCCACATTTTGTCATGTTACAACCAAAAACATAAATGTATTTTATTGGGATTTTATGTGATCGAGTAGACCAACACAAAGTGGCACATAATTGTGAAGTGGAAGGAAAATGATGTACTTTGTAGAACCACCTTTCACTGCAATCACAGCTGCAAGTTTTTTGGGGGATGTCTCTACCAGCTTTGTACATCTAGAGAGTGACATTTTTGCCCATTCTTCTTTGCAAAATAGGCCAAACTCTGTCAGATTGGATGGAGAGCGTCTGTGAACAGCAATTTTTAAATCTTGCCACAGATTCTCAATTGGATTTAGGTCTGGACTTTGATTAGGCCATTCTAAAACATGAATATGCTTTGATCCATACAATTCCTCATTCTAAGATTGCCCTGTATTTGGTTCCATCCATCTTCCCATCAATTCTGACCAGCTTCCATGTCCCTGCTGAAGATCTGCCAGTATGCCTATGCTATCGCAATGTATGGTGTCAAAAAAAATTTTTTTTTAAATAATAAATGAAAGCAGAGTTCCGCCCACCAAAATTTTTTTCTCTTTTTTTGCATCCCCTCTGGCTGTAGACATACAGGGAGTGCAGAATTATTAGGCAAGTTGTATTTTTGAGGAATAATTTTATTATTGAACAAAAACCATGTTCTCAATGATTCCAAAAACTCATTAATATCAAAGCTGAATATTTTTGGAAGTAGTTTTTAGTTTGTTTTTAGTTGTAGCTATTTTAGGAGGATATCTGTGTGTGCAGGTGACTATTACTGTGCATAATTATTAGGCAACTTAACAAAAAACAAATATATACCCATTTCAATTATTTATTTTCAGCAGTGAAACCAATATAACATCTCAAAATTCACAAATATACATTTCTGACATTCAAAAACAAAACAAAAACAAATCAGTGACCAATATAGCCACCTTTCTTTGCAAGGACACTCAAAAGCCTGCCATCCATGGATTCTGTCAGTGTTTTGATCTGTTCTGTGGAGAGACTTGTCACAGACCCTCCGACACCAACGACGACGTGCGTTACAACTACCACTTGTCTAGTTTTGTGACTGTCTTAGGTACCTAC
>BLSH010277625.1:5586859-5609161 GCA_018402905.1 Glandirana rugosa
GGCAAGGGGGGACGTGACCTTCGGCTCACTCACCTTCTACGGTGTGTACAGTGTGCAACGAAGGCGAGTTGCCAGAATTTCCCGGGAAAAAAAAAAAAAAAAAACGTAAATTGACATTTATACTCTAGACTCCAGAAAAACTGGGGTCTAGAGTATAAATCCTCCAGGAGTATACGAAAAAAAGATAATATTCCTTACAAATGTAAAGAACATTATCTTTATTTTCACTAGTTTAAAAAAAAAAAAAAATTGGTGAAGTCGGGGCCTTCCTAAAGGTCGAAATCCTGGCCTCGGGAAAAACGTTAAACCGTGAAGCGGCGAAGCATGACCGCGCAATTACCATTTGAAGCGGCGAAGTGCCAAATTGCAAAAAGGGCTCCGGTCCTAAAGCTGGAAATCCTTCCGGGGCTGAAGTGGTTAAAAAAAAAAAAAAATTTGATCACTTTTATTTCTATTACAAGAAATGTAAACATTCCTTATAATAGAAAAAAAGCATATGAGGACCTCCTAAATATGAGATCTGGGGTCAAAAAGACCTCAGATCTCATATTTACAGTTAAATGCAAAAAAAAAAAAAAAAAAGGGCCCTTTAAGACCGTTGAGCGGAAGCAACGTGTGACATGTGTGGCATCTTCCACTCACTCGGCTTCCAGTGCAGGGGGGAACGGACCCGATCATCTCCGCCGCTGCCACGGTCCGGTAAGTGGCGGAGATGACGGGAAAGTGGCGGGAGGGGGGGAGGGCACCTCTCCCGCCACCGATAAAAGTGATTCGCTGCTAAGATCACTTTTATCTTGGAGAACATCGCCGGCTGAAAAAAACTCTATCTGAATGGTGCCTGTAGCTGCAGGCACCATTCAGATATCTCCACTCAAACCCAAGAACGCCCGGTTGTACGGAAGTGGTTAAAGCGACCCTAAACCAGAAGTGGGTAATCCATTTTTCCAAGGGGCCACATGAGAAACTCTGACTGTTGTGGAGGTCTGAACCATAGCTTAGGGCATTGTTTTTCAACCTTTTTCCAGTCAAGGCACCCTTTAAAATTCTGTACAATCTCGAGGCACCCATTCTAAAATGTTAAAAACTGAACTAATAGATTTACATAATTTAGCAACATCCACACATGTAGGACCCCCAACATTACAGATGATTTATTCTTCTAAAGCAGGGGTTTCCAAACATTCAAGTAGAAAATGCTCTGGCATTGGTGGGAGTAAACCATGCCATAGGCTTGGTGGTCTGTGGGAGTAAAAAAAATTACATCATTGATATCAGCTGGAGGAAAAGTGCTGCATCTTTGGTGTCAGTGGAAGGACTAGTGGTAATAGTGCCCCAAGGGCAGGATAAAGGCTGGCAAAGGGTCACATCCGGCCCATGTGGCACAGTTCGGAGATCCCTGTTCTATAGCAAACTCACCTTTGCACACTGGTACTGACTAGTATTCCAATGTTTCTTTTCTCTCTGTTTCTCTGCCTCACTTGGAGGAGCAGGGAAGGAATAAATAAGGATGCTGTGCAGGTGCCCGACATCCTCCTTATCAACTGATGACATCATTGGTTGTTAGGATGCTGGCGGCTTGAAGGTTGTAATGGTGCACAATGAAAACCTGTGGCTTTGTGTAACTAAAAGGCAGGCTTCATCCCCCTGCTGGCTTGTATACTATTTTTTAGGCATTTTGCCAAGGCACCTCTAAAGAAATCTGAAGGCACCCTGGTTGAAAAAGGCTGGTTAATGTATAGTAAAAAAAGTTTTTATTAAACCAGAAGCCTTATTCTAATCTGCCTAGAGCCCCATGGAAACTAAATGCTTTTTGGCTCAAATTATTCCCATCTCGGGATCGTATAGCTGACCAAATTCAACAATTCTTTTCCTGCCATAGACAGTATCCCAACCTGATACAACGGTGGGAGGCCTTTAAGGCATACCTTAGGGGGGTATTCATATCGGAAATTCAAATGGTAAAATCGAATACGACCGCCCTGCTTTCACAAATGGAAGACCGGGTTGGGCAGCTGGAACTGGCATATATATCTGACTCGAAAGAGTCAGCGAGGGAGGCGTGGATGGCGGCCCAGGATGCTCTGGATCGCTTGAGAGCCTCCGCCGCGGAGCGCTAGCGTTTTTTTCACAAAGCAGGCCTTCTATGAGGAGGGAGAGAAAACGGGTCGCCTGTTGGCTAAAATAGCTAGGGCGCAGCAGCAGTCCCCAGTGATAGGAGCTATACGCTCGCAAGCCGGGCGAGTTGTTAACGAGCCAGAGCAAATTGTTTCAGAACTAGCTTCTTTTTATGCTGACTTATATAGGGCAAGGGATGATTATTCAAATCAAGCTCTTGAAACTTACCTGGCCAATATTACCCTACCATCCCTGTCCAGCAGTGACTCTAAAAATCTAGAAGCCCCTCTTACCCTGGAGGAGTTGCAGGAGGCGGCCCGTTCCTTCCCGACTTGTAAGGCACCTGGGGATGATGGTATTCCGATACAGGTATATACGATGTATGGAGAGGAGATATTACCTAGACTAATAGAGGTCCTCAGTGCCTCAGAGGAGGTCAGTAGCTTGCCGGAGTCAATGGCGCGGGCAAGCGTGGTTCTCTTACTCAAGCCCGGCAAGGATCCGCTAGACCCTAGCTCCTATAGGCCAATTTCATTACTTCATTGTGATGTGAAACTCCTTGCCAAAATACTAGCTAATAAGGTGAATAAATACATAACTTCCATCATCCACCCAGACCAAGCGGCCTTTATGCCTCAAAAATCCACAGCCACGAATCTCAGAAAGCTTTTTTTGAATATGCAATCTCAGACGGACAATATGGGACATCGTCCCCTGTTGTCGCTTGACACCAACAAGGCGTTTGATAGCGTCAACTGGAGATACCTATGGGCTGTGCTCTCTAAATTTGGTTTCGGCCCCCGCTTTATAGCAAGGGTCAGGCTTCTATACTGCTCCCCAAAAGCGGCCATCAGGGTGTCGGATAGGATGTCGAGGGCATTTGCGTTGGGCAGGGGAACCAGACAGGGCTGCCCCCTGTCTCCCCTGCTCTTCGTGATAGCGATTGAACCACTGGCGGCCCTGATACGTGAAAATCCGCGCGTCGTGGGTTTTAGGTATGGAGAGTGGCAAGAGAAAATTATGCTTTATGCCGATGACATGTTGCTGCTATTGGGAGACACGGCCTCTTCCCTAGCCGAGGTGATGTCAGTCATCTCAGAGTTTGGGAAATATTCGGGGCTTACCATAAACTGGACAAAGTCAGCTTTGATGACGCTGGAGGGCAGCCCGGAGGAGCCAGCGACTATTTCATGCCCTGTTCCCATTGTTTCTTCTTTTAAATACTTGGGTATTCTGGTTACCCCTAAGCTTACGGATTATGGTAAATCTAACATTAACCCCTTGCTGTCAAGGTTCCGAGACAAAATAAATACGTGGAATAAACTTAAGCTATCACTCGCGGGTAAGACTAACCTGATTAAAATTATACTAATGCCACAGTTACTGTATATGTTGCATAACTCCCCAACTGTGATCCCATTGAAAACGTTCCGGGTGGTTAATACCCTCTTCCGTCAGTTACTGTGGGGCAAAAATGCCCCGAGGATTAAGCTGGAGCAGTTGCAGCGTCCCAGGGACGGGGGAGGCTTAGCACTCCCCAATCCCTGGTTATACTATATTGCGGCTCAGCTGCAGCAGCTGGTGGGGTCTACGGGCTCGTACCCACTGGGGTCGGAAACTCGTCTCTTATTGTGGGGAGCCGGAACGGGTGATGTTATAGAGGGCCTGGAAGCCCAGAGTTTTCAAAAGCCCAACAGGCTAATGCCTACTTATGGCCTTATTCAGAAGGTATGGAATAAATGCAGGCAGTTACAACAGGTGCAGGGATTCACTTCCTACAGCCCGGTCTGGCATAATAAAATGTACCCGGAGCTGGCCAAACTAGACCAGGGCCCTAGGTGGCGGCAATACGGGGTGACCCGCTTAAGCCACATATTCGAACAGGGAAAGCTGCTCCCTTTTGCGACACTACAGGCTAAATACCCCATTCAAAATTCGATGCAGTTCCAGTATTCCCAGCTGCGGCATGCGGTGAGGGCCCAGGGGGACGAGGGAGGCTGGGTACACTCTCCAGCCCCTGTGTTCCACCTGCTGTGTGGTAGTGGTGACACTAAGGGATTTATTTCTTGGTGCTACTCCTTACTGCTCGGGGATTACTTAAAGGCCCACCCCATCGGGGCACTTGCTCATTGGGAGGCAGACGTCGGTCCACTGACTGGAGAGGCACTCCTCTCCGTCTCCATGAGCTCTTTAAACATATCTCAGAGGATTTCCCAATTGTATATTCTACTAAGGGCTCATTATACACCGATCAAATTACATAGGATGGGCAAACTAACAGACCCAACCTGTGGAAAATGCAAGCGGGAGCCGGGGGACCTCATTCATTTGCTGTGGAGATGCCCGAAGCTCCATAGATACTGGAGGGAGGTCTTATCGATAATAAACAGATTCTTTCAAACTAATGTCACGCTTGTCCCAGCTGGTTGCCTCCTAGGCGTTCTTGAGGAGGAGGTCACAGAGGGGGGGACGAGAGAGGCTATTTCCAGGGCTCTGTTTCAGGCCAGGAAGGTGATTCTGCTGGGGTGGAAGACGTCTACTCCTCCCAGCACTTCCACCTGGGTGGCACACATGGGTAATACTCTAATAATGGAGAAATACATTTACCAACACAGAGGCAATGAGAGGAAATTTGAGAAGCTTTGGGCGCCGTGGCTGGACACCGGGCTTGAGTCCTGAAGAACTAGTGATGACAAGGCTGCTGCAGGGTCCTATGTAGCGCTCTTTGACTGGGCCCACTGAATGATTTAAATGCTGGAAAAGAGGGGAGCCCAGGGCTGCGAAGCTAGCTTGGGTTCCCAGGATATGGGAGGTAGCCAGGTGGGGAAATGCTTCTTTTATTGGGAACAAAAACGAAATGGGAAAAGATACAAGCCATAACTGGGTGGGGGAGGCTCATGGTCTACTGAATGTCAAATGTGTACGACTGCTATGTTTACTCTATTTTTGACCTCTTTCAAAATGGAATAATGGAATTGCTTTTTTTTTTATTCTTTTATGTGTACTGGATCTGATTTCATTTTTCAATAAAACCTTCTTTGATTTAAAAAAAAAAAAAAAAAAACAGAAGCCTTCTGTGAACAACACTGGACTAGGAAGGTTTGTAATTACGTAAACGTATAGAAAACAGACTCCTGGTGTTAGGAATAGTTACAACTGCTCATGAAATAGTGAAGAAATGTCCTCTGCTGGTTACAATGTTGGTGTAGGCCAGGCTGGTAAAAGTAGTGAGGGAGCTGTCAGGCACAGAAGTTAATCAACCACTTGACCTCCGGAAGATTTACCTCCCTTTATGACCAGGCCATTTTTTGCTATACGGCGCTGCGTTACTTTAACTGAAAATTGCGTGGCCATCGTTACGTTGTACATAAGTGAAATTTTTGTCAATTTTTTTTCCCCACAAATAGAGCTTTCTTTTGGTGGTATAAACAAAAAAAACAGACAATATTGAAAAAAAAAAACCAACAATATTGTGTTACTTTATGCTATAAAACATATTCATATTTTTGGTAAAAAAAAACAAACAATAAGAATATATTGATGGGTTTGCGCGAAAGTTATCACATCTAAAAACTATGCTATATATACTGGAATTTTTTTATATACTAGTAATGGTGGCGATCAGTGACTTAGAGCGGGACTGTGATATTGCGGCAGGCAATCTGATACTATTGACTCTGTGTGGGAACCAGTGACACTAATACACTAATACAGTGATTCGTGCTAAAGATATACACTGTCACTGTACTAATAACACTGGCTGGGAAGGGGTTAAACATCAGGGGCGATCAAAGGGTTAACCACTTGCCTAATAAGCATTTTTACCCCCTTTGCCCAGGCCAATATCTGCTTTCAGCGCTGTCACACTTTGAATGACAATTCCACGGTCATGCAATACTGTACCCATATGAAATTTTTATAATTTTTTTCACACAAACAGAGCTTTCTTTTGGAGGTATTTAAAGCGGAACTTTTTCATCTTTACATCTTTTAAGTCTTCTGCCCTTGTTTTAACTTTGGATAGTAAAACATACTTTTTCTGCCAGTAAATAACTTATACAGCCCACTTCCTGTTTCTTGTCTGGTAAAATGCCTCAGCGTTTGACATGATGCACAGCTCTCTGCCAGGAAGGGAGGGGGGATGAGTTATAAGAGGGCCAATGAAAGCTGTAGGGCTGGAGGTGTGCCTCTGTGTGTCTGTGTAAATTCAGGAAGTGAACAGGCAGCAGCTTCAGCTGCCCACAGTTAAAATGGATGCAGCCAGACTTAGTGGAAGGAGATTTCTGCAGCATATTTGGCAAGTACAGAGTCACAGTATTTATAAAATAATATGCAAAGTGGTTGGAGGGAAGCTTCAGAATGGCAAAGATGTTTTTATTACAAATTTTGTGAGCAGTCTGCAATTCCTGTTTAATCACCACTGTTTTTTTTATTTTTTGCTAAACAAATGCAAAAAAAAAAATTCATAGTTTGTTATAGAATTTTGCAAACAGGTAATTTTTCTCCTTCACTGATGTGCGCTGATGAGGCTGAACTGATAGGTGACACTTGTGGGCACTGAAGAGGTAGCACTGAGGCAGTACTGATGAGGATGCACTGATAGGCGACACTGATGGGCACTGATTGGCAGCACTGGTGGGCACTGTTGGGACTGCACTGATAATCTGGACACTGATAATCAGTCCCTCTAAAAAGGGAGTAAACTCCCATCTCTGACTTTTACCTATAGGTAAGCCTATAATAAGGCTTACCTATAGGTACTGTAAATATCTTCTAAACATGCACCGTTTAGGAGATATTTACTGTACATGCTGCTGGTGATGTCACCTGGGCTGCTCCTTCAGTGTCCTGTGGCGGGAGTGACATCACCGAGGCTTAGGGCCACTCACACAGCCGGAGTCAGCGAACCCGAAAGGAAGACCGGGTGAAGATGGTGACACCGTGGTGCTCGAGGGCTTTGCTTTTAGGTAAGTTTCACATATGTGCTAGTATGCGGTTATTGGTTATTGGCTCTCCTCTTCTCTCCTCATGCTGTCAGCGTGAGGAAAGAAGGGGCGATAACCGGCTTATATCCTGTCATCAGCTGTCATTGGACACAGCTGGTCACAAAGTAAAGGGGCGTTGTGATCGGCCCTTTACCCCACTCTGTGATCAGCTGAATACGAAGGACTCAGCGATCATAGAGCACTCCGCAGGGGGCAGGCGGCCGGCACTGTACACATGCATTCAGCTGTGTTTTCAGAATAAATTGCAGTTCATGTTTGACATATACTGATCTGGCGCCCTCCTTTATGTTTACATACCTGCAAATGGGGCCCACCTGAAGTCATCTAGCAGGACTTAAGTTCCACTTTAATGTTCATTTCATGCTGTCATTACTTACATTGCAATATAGAAATATTAACAGCTACATTATATATTTATTTTAGTGGCCATTCGGGAGAGGAAGTCAAACTAGCAGACATACGCCTCAGACCTTCAGAAATTGAGAAATCTAAGCCCGTGGTAAAAGATGGTGACTCTAGCTCTTCTGACAGTGAGACAGAGGACGGTGCACCAGAGCAGGCCTTTGTGTCCACTGTTATCTCAACCACGGAACCAAGCTTCGACAAGTCTGAATCAGTACAGGGAAGTCTATACAATGCACAGCGGGATAAAACTCCTGACATGGATGATATCAACCAGAATGTGTCAGAAATTGCAGAAAGATTAAATACTTGCAGTATTAATGATCATGAAAAGATAGTGGATTGTCAGGAAAAAGTCTTAAGCCAAGCTTCTGAAAAGGCCCCAGTCAACATGACAGAGGATGGTCAGTCTACAGAGAGCGCCATGGTGGACACTTCTGGTGTGACTCAGAGAGCAGTAAGCAAAACTGGTGCTGAGCATCTCCGAAGATTAATCTCAAAGTCCAGAAGTTCTCAGACAGCACTCGAAGACAAAATTCCTCCAGTGGCAGTCAAAGGGAGCATGCTTGAGATCCTCACACAGACACTGAACAAGTGGAAATCAGAAGAGACTTTGAAATATTTCTTTGGAACCAGTTATGTGATAGAACCTCCAGTACCTAAGGAAAAGGTGCCTATTGCCAGTGACCAGGCTGAGGAATTGGATGAAGATGACATTAGCTTTGAAGCCATTAAGGATACTAATCCTGCACGTTTGAATGAGTGTTTACCTTTCCAAAATAGCAATAATGTATCCAATCCTCTTCCAGATTTTGGCAAACTTAAGGAAGAAACCAAATGTATGGAACTTCGAGTCCAGGAGTTTTTTAGAGGGCACTATGTTTTGCCTGAAGAGGTAGAAAATGGGCGGTTAGAAGAGAGCAAAGGTGCTTCAAAAAAGGTTAGTTAGTGCGAAGTCTTAAACATTACAAAGATCACATCATTTGAGAATCAAATTATCTGAGTGTTGTATTGTGTGATAAAGATATACATGAGCATACTTGTTAAAACTTTAAGGCCTCATGCACACAGGATGTTAAAAAAAAAGTCCTAAACGTCAGTAGCTTTTAGTGACTTTTTTCAGCGTTTTTGCAACGGCGTTTTTTGGCGTTAGCTTTAAGCCACGTTTCTCATGTCTCTGTTCAAACCAATGGTTCCCTATGGCCCATTGATTTGAATAGAAGTTGCCCCAGAAGTCAGATCATGATGATCCAACTTGCGGTGCGACTTGTGTGCAGAGACTTGAAGAGGAACCCCGCAAATAAATTTAAAAAACATTTGCGTGACGTTAACCCCCCCCCCCCCCAAGAGCATACTAGACCCTTCGGTCTGGTATGGATTTTAAGGGGAACCCCAACGCCAAAAAAATGGCATGCGGTCTCCCCCAAAGTCCATACCCAGACCCTTATCCGAGCACGCAGCCTGGCAGGCCACGAAAGGGGATGAGCGAGCGCTCCCCCCCCCTGGACCATACCAGGCCGCATGCCCTCAACATGGGGGGGTTGGTGCTTTGGAGCAGGGGGGCCCTACGCCCCCCACTCCAAAGCACTTTGTCCCCATGTTGATGAGAACAAGGGCCTCTTCCCAACAACCCTTGCCGGTGGTTGTCGGGGTCTGCGGGCGGGGGCTTATCGGAATCTGGAAGTCTCCTTTAACAAGGGGGCCTCCAGACCCCGGCCCCCCCTCCCTATGCGAATGAGTAATGGGGTACATTGTACCCCTACCCATTCACCTGAAAAAAAGTGTGTAAAAAAACACTACACAGCTTTTTAAAATATGTTATTAAATCAGCTCTGGTGTCTTCTCCCTCTCCGGCGTCTTCTTTCTTCTGCTCTTTTGCGGGGTCTGCTTTCTTCTGAGGGGCCTTCTGTCTCCTGCCAGGTCTACTTCGCTGTCTTCTCCCTCTGTTCTTCTAGAGATGTTGACTTGTCACTCTCTCCCATGCTCGAATGCTGTATCCGCAGCTCTGCATTGACTTATATTGGAATGGGGCGTGGCCACCGGGTGACGTCATTCACAGGCCCCGCCCCCTTGTGACATCACCGCTCCATCATGCTTTGGAGCTGATTTAATAAAATATTTTAAACAGCTGTGTAGTGTTTTGTTTTTGTTTTTTTACACTTTTTTCAGGTGAATGGGTAGGGGTACAATGTAGACAAGGTGCTATGGGGTGCGGGGCGCAGGGCCCCCCCTGCCCCAAAGCACCCACCCCCCCATGTTGAGGGCATGCGGCCTGGTATGGTCCAGGATGGGGGGGGCGCTCGCTCGTCCCCATCCCCTTTCCTGGCCTGCCTGGCCGTTTGCTCAGATAAGGGTCTGGTATGGATTTTGGGGGGGACCCCACTCCATTTTTTTTGGCATTGGGATTCCCCTTAAAGCGGAGTTCCACCCTTTCCAAATGTTTATTAAAAGTCAGCAGCTACAAAAAGTGTAGCTGCTGACTTTTAATAAACAGACACTCACCTGTCTCCCGGTCCAGCGATGGAGCCCCACAGAGCCTCGGGGCTCCAAGCTGCGTTTTTGTGCCTTTTTCAGCGTTAGAGCATTTTTACAGCTAAAAAACGTCTCTCAGAACCCACTGGTCTTGGGCTTTTTTTACAGCTCACAAACTCCCCAGCCAAAAACAGTTGATAACAACCTGTGTGTGCATGAACACATAGGATAACATGATGGGGAGTTTGACTGTAGAAAAAACCGTCTGCAGCTAAAAACAGCAGCTGTAAAAACGTCCATTGTGCATGAGGTCTTAGTCTTGTTTATCTACATGGAATTTGCTTGGTGCTCCTGATATGCAGTCTTATAGAGTTCTAGAATGAAGATCCACCACCCTATTGTTTCTTTGTTGGCCACTTACCATCACCGCTTCCTCTGCTGTGCTTGTCAGTATGTTCAAAGATTCCCCATTCCACCAATTTATGGGGCTAGACTTTGGCAGAAGCAATGTGAGCTGGCAGAAGTAAATGATTTTGCAGGATTGATGCACTGCTTACGATGTGGAGAAAGCCATCATTGAAAAAAAAACACTACACAGTACTAGGATAATGTAAGGAAAGTGTAAACATGAACTGTAGAAATTAAAAATCAAAATCATTTTTTGGATTTATGGCACAAGGTATTCTGCAAAAGGATGAGATTTTTAAATTCAAATTTTCCTCTTGTTTCTGTTTTTGGAGGTTTAGGTACATATTCGACAATGCACACCCTATACAAATGAATCCTCTTCTTTCGAGCCATGATGCTAGCTTTTATGAGGAAGATGCTGCTTGCAGTGATGTTTTATGATGCTGAAAGGGGGATAGCAAAAGCACAGTGACAAGTGTCTTAACTATCACACTTCCTCTTTGTCACCTTAACCTGTTTCCCAGGGTAACTTTGCTAATGAGCCTAACTTCTTGGTAACACCAGTACAGGGGTTAGTTTTAGGATTTAAGTTGGCCATTCCAAAGTATGTCTGCCTGAGACTTTGTATTTTGGCAGTTCCTTGAAGGCATCTCCTATTAGCTGCCATGAAATGTGCCCATCCTCAAACTCTTTCTCCTTTACATTTTTATGTTTATTGTGAAATGACAAGTTTACTCTTTAAAACTGTAATGCAAGAAGCCATGCATCATGTAAGTATAGGCTGAGAAGCAAACTGAATGTAGGCTGTCTGTAAAGGTACTCATTAATTCAGGTCATGGTATGTCTTTTAGTACTTGGTCACATTCATCTGGACTTGTTTTGTAATTTTTAAGACATTTTGTAACTTCTCCAAGGCACCTCTTCATTTCCAATGCATTATTTCCAGTAAATAATATTGTTTTCCACCACCTAACTTTCACAGCCATACAAAAATGTTATTTTATTTCTTAAAGTGAAAAAAATAACAAACATCTTTTACTTACCTGCTCTGTGCATTGGGTTTGCCCACAGCAGCCCAGATCATCCTCTTCTCGGTCCCTCACTGGCGCTCCTGGCCCCTCCCTCCTACCCCCACAGCAAGCAGCTTGCTATGGGGGCTCCAGAGCTGAGCCTCACCTCCGTGTGTCCATTCAGACACGGAGCTGCGGCTCACCCCCACCTGTTTTTCTCCTCATTGGCTCACTGACTTTGATTGACAGCTGCGAGAGCCAATGGCGCCCCGCTGCTGTCTCAGCCAATGAGGAGGGAGAGTCCCGGACAGCCGAGACTCTCATGCAACATCACTGGATCAAGATGTGGTTCAGGTAAGTATTAGGGGGGCTGCTGCACATAGAACGTTCTGTATCTTAATGCATAGAATGCATTAAGATACAAAACCTTCAGACTTTGGAACTACTTTAATTCATTACACTCTATACTTATATAGTGCTGTCAATTTACGCAGCGCTTTACACATGTATATTGTACATTCACATCATTTTATGCTTTATTTCTAGGCTGAGGCCCCATGGGCTCCACATCTGCCTCTTGTAGATTCTTGTTCTCAGCAGCAAATCCGCAGAAGAATCGTACTGGAGAAGCTGAAAAAAGTGTAAGTTCTCTGCAGTGTTTTTTTGCAGTATTAACGGAAGCTATTATGCTCTTCTCTATCTTCAGAGGCACTGAATTGGAATGAGCATGTAGATCAGGGTAAAAATGCCTCATCCAACCACTCCCCCTTATGCTGTAAAGACAGTGGAGTGGGGAGTACACGTGGTGTCAAGAATTATCCCTATTGTTATTTTCACTGGACAGTACCGCCGGCTGATCGCGACCCATTCAATGGAATAGGGGCACTCTGCAACCACATGCAGTGCACACGTTTGCAGCGTTCAGGTATTGGGATTAAGGGGTTAATACAAGCAGTGAGGAGGTGATGCATGCCTCTTTGCCGCCTGTCAAATGTTCTCTGAGGAGTGATCTGAATGTGGATCACTCTTCAGAGAGCAACGCTGGGACTTTTTTTTCACAATGCCAGGGAGCCAAGTTATACTAGTTTTTGAGTCAGTTGTACCGTGGGACAGTATGAAATCATGTTAACACCATTTTGGAAGGGAAGCCCAGCAAAGTTGTTGCTATCTCAGTATTACTATATCTAGGTGTGAAGGGACATCATATTTTCTTATAGACCTCTATGTGTTGAGTGTTTTATCACCTTCCCCAAGTCTGGCTTCAGCAAGAAACTGACTACATTTTTAAAATGTGTGAAAATCAAACTGCAGAGATTATACAGAAGTCTTGTGAACAACACAAATGAGAAATGAACACAAAATGGTTTATAAGAAATTCAGATGTTTGTGTAAATGTTGTAAACGTCATTGAATTCATTTTACACTTTGTTAGTAACTATAGCTATATATATGTAAAAAAAAAAGGGACAGAGGTACACCACCATGTTATATAGTTACATAGTTAGTCAGGTTGAAAAAGTCCCTCTAGCTCGAGGGTCAGCAACCTGTAGATCACGATCTATCAGTAGATTGAGGACAGGTGACTGAGATTGTGGTCTGGGCTTGCTGACCCACCATTCCAGAGCAGCAAACAGAGTGCAATGCAGAGGGACTACTTGTAAAGTTGGAGCTGTAGTAGGGAGCAAGAGTTGCATGAAGGGTTGTCTCCATAGTAGTGCCGGCTCCTGTCCCATGCGGAGTGATACCAACTGCACTCCATCTCTTATCCCGGCTAGCATTCTCCAGAGTGGTGCCATCAGCAGGAAAGAAGAGATCTTCATGTCAATGTGAAGTGATACACTGGGCATAACAGCAGTGTTGTGTTACTTTCTCACCATCTGCTTTAACCCCTTGTACCCTGCAGAAGCATGCAGTTGCAGGGCAGTTGAAGAGTGACCCCATTTACTTGAATGGGTCGCCATTGGCAGGCAGTAGCACCCACCATAAACAACAGGAGCCTTAGGAGGTAGGGATTGGAGGCGGTAAAATCATGTTACCATTTTAACACCAATCCCCCCACCCCCCAACTGTACTTGTGAACAAGCCCTGGGGGGTGTTGCTGCTGAATGCAACTAAGGGCTCATTCACAAGTTCAGCAAGCACTACTGCTCCTCTGAAAAGCGATCTGACAGGTGGTGAGGAGGTGATATGTTTCCTCCTCACCACCTGATTTAAACCCATGATTACCATGCACACGATTGCTACACGGTAGTACAGCAATTAGAGGTTTAATTCAGGTGTGAGGAGACACTGTGCCCAGTGATCTTTGACTTCTCCCATGTTGTTCAGGTAGATCTCCACCTCTTTAAGGTTGCCTACCCTTGATTTCTAGCTCAACCAATTTTAAAAACAAATAAATAAAAAAGGTCCAATATAGCTTTGATTAACTTGCCTCCATCAATGGCCTTTTCCTTTCCAACTTCCTCAATTTCCTTGCTATTACCGAAACCTGGCTCATGGAATCCGACACTGCCTCTCCAGCTGCCCCTCTGCCATGGTGGCCTTCTCTGGACTCACTCACCCAGATCCAAGGACAAAAAGGAGGCAGAGTTGGACTTCTCCTCTCCCCAAAAAGCACCTTCCAGGTTCTTCTTACACTTCCCTCTCTTTCCCTCTGTTCTTTTGAAGTGCACTGCATTCATCTATTTTCTCCAGTTTGTTTAAGGGTTGCAGTAATTCCCTGTGTCGCGCTTTCTTGATGACTTCTCTGCATGACTACCCTACTTCCTCGCCTCTGAAGTACCTGCCATCATCCTTGGAGACTTTAACATTCCAGTCACCTCAACCACTTTCCAACTACTGAATTTAACCTCCTACTTCAACCTAACACAATGGACCACCACTCACTCCAATGGCAACACACTTGACCTTGTATTCTCCCACGTCTGCACACTCTGCAACTTCTCTAACACCCCCTTTCCTCTCTCCGATCACAACCTCATCAGTTTCACACTCTCCCTGTCTCCTGCCTCCCATGCCGCCAACCTGCAAACAGTTACCCGCGGGAACCTTTGCCAACTCAACCCTTCCCTTTTTTATTCTGCTACTGATTGCCCTTATGATGAAATACACCCCTGTCCTGCCCAGATCTGGCCACTTCTGTTTACAACAACATATTGTCATCCTCCCTGGGCACACTTGCCCCCATCTCTACACGCAGAACCAGGCCTCATCTGCTACAACCCTGGCAAACAGATGACACCAGAAGTCTCAAGAAATGCAGCCATGCTTTTGAGCGTGTGTGGCGTAAAACTAAATCCCTACAAGACTTCACCCTCTACAAATCTGCCCTTCTCAAATACAACTCCTGCCTCCACTCTGCTAAACAAATCTACTACACCACTCTCATCAAATCCCTCTCATCCAAGCCTCGTCAACTCTTCTCTACCCTTAATTACTTACTCCACCCCCCACTGCCTCCACCCACCAACTTGCTCACTTCCCAGGAGATTGGCAATCACTTTAAAAACAAAATTGACACAATTCGTGATGAGATATCCAATATCTAGGTAATCAGTAAGAGGTACATTTATAAAGCAGCATTATGGCTATTCCAATATTTACTAAAAAAGGATACAGTTCTAACTCATTCAAGGCACGTGACTGGCTCTCCTCCAATCACACAGCATCCTCTACTACAATAAGCAGGAAGAACTCCAGGGGGCACCGACGGCACCATATCACAGCCCACATTTTATAAATGGGACTTAAAATGCAGGCCATGGTGTGTGTGTAGCCTAGCAGAGTATAACTCTTTGTTATAAATGATCCCCAAAAATGTAACCCAAAATGTATTTTTACAGCTTTTTTCATATAAAATTTGAATGGGATGATGCTGCATGCTAGTGTAGGGTTAACGTCCTTATTAGCTGAGGGATCTAATTAGAGAACAATTTCTACAGTGCTTCAGCCTCAGGATCAGTCCCAAGATATGAATAAGGAAAAATCTGTGAAGAACAGGGAGCAAACCATGTACCAAGCCCCTGCCTACATGGAGGCCATGCTTGATATTTTTCTGTCAGTTTTGGAAAATCATATATGATTGCAGAGTGAACTAGAAAGGCAGATTGTAAAAGGCATTACAAAAAGGTATTTTTCCTTTAACATTTTTAACTATATTAAAAATACTAGGACCTCCAACCTCATCCACTCCAGTAGGTACAAGAAAAAACTGTTCTGGATTACCTTTTGGACCTAGAACTTTCATGTACCTAATGAAGTTAGAACTGTAGGGTTGATTACCAAAAGCAAATAGACTGCACTCTGCTTAGTAAGTGAGCAGAAGCTCTGCTGACTTCCATCATCCAATCATGTGCAAGCAAAAATGCTGTTTTTTCCCCCTTGCACATGATTGGGTACTCTATGCAAAGTGATGTTTTACCTCATTTACTAAGGTCTGGAGCAACTGTACTTGCAGTCGTGCTCCTTTGTCAAGCTTGACGAAGGAGCGCGACTGAGGCCATCACAGTGCGCACACTCAGGAAATGCGTCACATACTGATGACCTCATCCGTCCACGTCTGTGGTGTTTGCTAACCAAGCCTCACTCTGAGTCCTATCCCTGTTTCCAGTTGGCTCTGCAGATATGGAGCACTAGGATGACGATTCATCTACTCTAGTGGGACTACACACACCCCTCCACCTTGATATGCCTGTTTTTAACTTCTGCTATTGGAGTTGCCAATCTGCTGTTTTAATCAATTGTCTTTTAAGTCTGCACTTAGAGGCACCTCTCCCCTTGTTTTTGGATCAGAATAACAGCCAGCGTAGCAGAAGGGGAAGAGCCTGCCTCATTTTATTCAGTCAGATTTCATTTAAACTCGCAAAATCGCTATACATAGTGATGGTCAAACCTAGCAATGTATGTATTTGAGACTTTCAGGTACCACCCCCACCTTAACCCAATCCTTGTAATCGTGTTGCCCCCCCCACCCCACCATTTAATAAAGTGATATATAGGGGTTGATTTACTATATTGGAGAGTGCAAAATCTGGTGCAGCTCTGCATATAAACCAATCCGCTTCCAGTTTTGTATTTTTTTTTACAAAGCTTAATTGAACAAGCTGACGTTAGAGGCTGGCTGGCTACCATGATTTTGTACTCTCCAACCCCTTAAGCCCTGTACATGTGGGCCGAATGCTGGCTGTCATCGGCCAGGTCAATAAAAGTCACCCAGCATTCATCCCGCGTGTAAGGCACTTGGTCAGACAGAAGCCGGCCGTTTGGGGGTGAGCATGCTGAAAAACCAGCAGCCGATTGGCTCCCGATCAGCGATCTCAGCCAATGGCAGAGAACGCTGATTGGAGCGTTTGGGGAGGGGGGGGACGTCCCCCTATCAGCACAAACAGCTTAGCGGGGGAGATCCGATGTTACTACAGTGGTTCAGACTGGGTTTTTCTTACGTTCAGCCTGCTGGGTTGAACGGAAGAAAACGAATAGTGTGTACTAGGCTTTAGTGTCAATCCTGGAAGATCCCTCATAAATTAAGTGATCCTTCCATTTCAACCTTACTTCCTCACTCCCTCTCTTGGCCAACCATATTCCCCGTAATTGTCAACCCCCTGTACTCCCTCATATTATATGGCATCAGTGGCGGCTGGTAAAATTTTAGGATGGGGGGGGGGCAAGACCCCGCCCTTCCTTTTTGACCGCTTCCACTTCTCATAAGACCCACCCCTTATAATTCCCACCCCTTATGTCAGGAGTATACAACCCAGCATCACCAGATAGGGTATACAGCATCACCAGATAGGGGTATACAGCATCACCAGATAGGGGTATACAGTGTCACCAGACAGGGGTATACAGAACCCTAGATAGCAGTATACATAGCACCAGATAGGGTATACAGAGCCCCAGATAGGGTATACAGTCACCAGATAGGGTATACTGAGCCCCAGATAGCAGTATACATAGCACCAAATAGGGTATACAGTCACCAGATAGGGTATACAGAGCCCCAGATAGGGTATACAGTCACCAGATAGGGTATACAGAGTCAACATATCGCAGTATACAGTGACCAGATAGGGTATACAGAGTCACTATATAGCAGTATACAGAGCCCCAGACAGGGGTTCGCGGGCTGGCAGTGTGCAGAGCTTTGCTTGCGGACAGCATGCTGGAATGGATGGTGTGCAGCGTGAGAGTCGGGACTGAAACCTGGCGGTGTGCTGCGTCTGCGTGAGTAATCACACAGCCAGCACGTCTGCCACAGTCCCTCCCCGCCCCCTCCCTCAGCATCCAATGCCAGTCAGTCACTGGCTCAGGGCAGCCAATCAGACTATGTGTGTGCGTCTGTTCAGTGCACACACATAGTCTTTAATGACTGACCAATCGGCTTACTACTTGCTATCAGCAGACAGCAAGGAGCCGAGAAAAAAAAAAGTCAATATACCGGCGCCTCCTGTAGGGGTTGGGCTGACTTTTTTTTTTTTTTTTTTTTTCTTGTCAGCGGTGGGGAGGAGGCACCCAAGCGTCCCTTATTGACCAGCCGCCGCTGACTGTATGGCATTTGTTTGTCACTCTTATGCCTTATTTTCTGAATATGGTCTTTTTCATGGATGTCTGCAACACCTCCTGTAACCTATAAAATTCACAAAAAATTTTTTGAAGGACAATTCCAAATACTAATGTTACTTACTACTGTAAGTTGAAGGGATGATAGAAATATTTTCTTAAAAGCCTTTAACGTGTGCAATGCAGACGTACATCCATGTTTTCTGAGGGCAATTCCCCCAACCTTACTGTAGTGCAGCCTTCCTGCTAAAATACGTACATTCCTCCCCATTCCAACAGTCTTCACTGCCTGGCACTGCACAACCTTTGCAGTAAAACCTCTCCCCAAGTACCCCTGCTTACTGCGCATGTTCGGTGGGACCCCCATTCATTCCTGTGGGTGAGCAGTTATCAGCCATTCAGCATTATACAGCCCACCCATAGGAATGAATGGAGCTGTGGCATGTATAAGCATTACCTGGTGGGGACCTTTTTTTTTTTTTTTTTTTTTTTTTTTTTTTTTTTTTTTTAAAAAGCTGTAGAGCACTGGGCCAGCCCACACAGCGAAGATTACTGAAGCTGAAAGCTAGCTTAGCATTTTTCCAGGCATGCTGCATTCAGGTAGCACTAAAGGTACAGCTGTCCCTTTAATATATTCTCTAATTATATGATAACTATCTGATAAGATATTAGATCAGTCTTTCTTTCCAGTAATCAGCCCATGTGTGAGCAGCTTTGTGAAACCTGAAAGTCATTATTTTGCAGCAGTCAAGTGTTCATCTGATTGATGCTTTGATATAAACATTATACAGATCTGCACAATAATCACCATACGTGATGTAAAATGATTTCATTTTTCTTCTTCTTTACAGACTTCCTGCTATTTTGGTGCCACTTCAGATTCCATACAGTGATGTATCTAAAGAATTGCACAACCTGGTGAAAACTTTTAGGTGAGTATCTGCTCATAATGAAATTAATGCATTTGACTGTTGCTTTGTCTCTTTAACTGCTCTACCCTCTGCAGGCTGTGTCCTCCAGGAGGTTTTACCCCTTCACGATCATTACTTTTTTTGCTATTTAGCACTGC
The DNA here is from genome assembly GCA_018402905.1 of Glandirana rugosa. Taxonomy (NCBI): domain Eukaryota; kingdom Metazoa; phylum Chordata; class Amphibia; order Anura; family Ranidae; genus Glandirana; species Glandirana rugosa. Next base: position 5,605,900 of record BLSH010277625.1, read on the forward strand.
GCTACTTTCTGGTGCAATCGTTTTTATTGTAATAAGCATAACATCTTGACAAACGTTCACCCACGCAGGGGTACAGCATATTGAGCATAACAGACAGGTGTTGGCTGGGGAAGTCCGATCAAAGAGCTTTAAGTATTAACTGTCTACTGTGCAACCTAGTGTAATCAACCAAAGGTCCATATAGATAACCAGTGCCAAAGGGCCACCTAACAGGGGCCCAAATTGCAGGTACACTGGTTTACAGTGGAAAGTAATGCAAGCACTGCGCTACTACTGACTGGTAATTGTGCGGTCATGCTATGCTGTACCCAAACAAAATCGATATCATTTTTTTTTGCACAAATACAGCTTTCTTTTTGTTGTATTTTATATCCACTGGGTATTTTATTATATAAACTAAAAAAGACCGAAAATTTTGGGAAAAAAATTAAAAATTCCCAAATAAGCGTTAATTGTTTAGTTTGCACAAAAGTTATAGCATCTACAAACTATGGGATATTTTTATTTATTTTACTCGTAATGGCGGCGATCAGCTACTTGTAGTGGAACTGCACTATTGCAGCAGACCTTCTGACATTAACTGACACTTTTTACACTTTTTGGGTGCTAAAAATATGTGCTTTCACTATACTAATGACACTGGCTGAGAGGGGGTTAACATCAGGGGCGATCACAGGGTTAACTGTGTGCCTAACCAGTGTTTGTGAACTGTGTGCGGTGCTTTTACCTGGGGAAGAGATGGAATAGCAATCTGCCTTGTTTACATGGGCAGATCGCAGTTCTGTCTCTCTCCCAGACGATCGGCAGGTTCCGGCAGGCATCGGACACCTGTTGATTGGCTTCCGCTGTGTATAATGAGAGCGGAAGGGAGCCTCCTACCCGGAAGTGTCAGATCACATATATATACGTGATCCGGCGCACAGGTGCAACTCTGTAGCAGTAAAACTCCTATAGGGCGGTCCGGAAGCAGTTACATAGTCAGGTTGAAAAAAGACACAAGTCCATATAGTTCAACCAAAAAAAAAAAAAAAATAGAAAAATGATATATAACCACACAATCCAATATACAATCCTTCCCCCTCAGTTGATCCAGAGGAAGGCAAAAAACCCTAGCAAAGCATGGTCCAATTTGCTATAACTGGGGAAAAAATTCCTTCGTGATTCCCCGAGAGGCAATCGGATTCACCCTGGATCAACTTACCTAAAAATGTTAGTACCCAGTTATATTATTTACATTAAGGAAAGAATCCAGGCCTTTTTAAAGCAATCTACCGTGCTGGCCATAATCACTTCTGGATGAAGTCTATTCCACATTTTCACAGCTCTAACTGTGAGCTGCATTCGCTTTTATATCATTTCCCATATTCCTTATAATTGGAAGGATAACATTGGAATAAGATTTATCTGAGAGAGTTTATATCAGGTAACCAGATCCAACTTTTTCCTTTTCCCTCACTGCGAGAAGACGCAAGATATTCTAACATTAAAAGGCTACCATGATGATATCGGTAACCTCTCCCCCCTCTCAGTGTTGGAGACTGAGAGAGATGACGGTCTTCTGTCACTGTGCCCTGCAGAGGGGACTAATAAAGAGCAGGATGGTGAGCTATTGAGCTGAAATTTTCCCCTCCACTGACTTCTTTAGAAACACTTCCCGTCCATCCCACTTGCTGCAATGTTTTAGTCCATTCTGCACAGATGAGAAAAGGCTCTAAGGAGATCTCAGAAGACTTTTTAATACAGTTATAGTTCACTCCCAGCAAAGTCCCAGCGTGCCTGTACGCTTTTGTTACCAAAACGGAGATGTCACATTATTCCCCGGAGAGTGTCTGTCTTTTAGGCCATGAAAGTAAACTAAAAGGTAAATTATTTGCTTCACTTGGGTTCTCAGACTCAGTATCTGCCTCCCCGGTATAACCAATGGTCTATAAAAATGGCCTTAATGATGATGCACGTGACTCTCCTCCTAAGAACTAAGAGAGCAAATAAAACATTTTAGGTTTACAAGTAGACCACTATAAGGTTTAAACATCATCCAAATAGTGTTCTGTAGTATTAAAGGTGTTGTAAAGTCAGAAGGTTTTCTTTATCTTAATGCATTCTATACATTAACCACTCCCCACCCACGCTATAGCCAAAATACGGCTACAGGGCGGGCCTTAATTGCCGGGAGGGCGTCCCTTCCGAGCATTCACTGTCTTCGCGTCCCTGTGGGTCACGTGTGGTGCCCTCTGTGATCACCGAGTCTATGAGACCATAGATCGGAGTAAGGGGCCGATCCCGGTAACTGGTACTTTTGTTTTCCCTCACGCTGTCAGCATGAGGGGAAAAAAGCTGATCACCGCCTTCTGTTAGAGGGACATCAGTCCCTCACACAGAGAGCCACATCTAACTCACCTGTGCCTCCAGTGCCACCTATCAGTACCCACCAGTGCCACCTACCTTTGCCCACCAGTGCCACCTATCAATGCCCACCAGTGCCTCATCTTCAGTGTTGCCTACCAATGCCCTTCAGTGCCACCTATCAGTGCCTTTCAGAGCCGCCCATTAGTGCCAACCATCAGTACCACCTATCAGGGCCCATCAATGCTGCCTCATCAGTGCCGCCTTATCAGTGCCTGTCAGTGCAGCATATTAGTGCCCATCAGTGTAGTCTATCCGTGCACATCAAGGAAGGAGAAAAATTACCCGTTTTTAAAATGTTATAACAAACTATGAAATAGGCAAGGGGTTAAAAGGGGTTAAAAGTTCCGGCGTCCCGCGCTTCCGAGGTGGTGTGCAGCCGCTTCGGAAGCGCTGCCCCATTGTTTTCTATGGGCGGGGCGGTGGAGGAGGGGTGTATCATCACTGCACCGCTCCAAAGATGCTGCTTGCAGGACTTTTTGTTTCACATTGTGGTGGATTGGGGGGATTTTTGAGGGGCCTTACAGGCGCTATTTTTATCTAAATAGCGCCTCAGTGTGAAATGGGTCTTAGTGATTGTAAATAGTCACCTTGTAAAACTATTCATTCAGTTTAAAATTAAATGAAAGGCAAAACATTTGTGTATAGATATATGAAAAAAATTATAAACACCTTTTTTTTTCTTCCCTTTTTTTTTATAAGTGATCACATTCCCTCTGTTCTCAGCTGCAAAAGAGCTGGGGGAGGAGAATCAACCGTACACTGATCTTCCCAGTGAAAGGCTGTGCGGGGGGGGGGGGGGGTCCTGAAAAAGTCTGATCATTGGAAGAGAGCACATGGCGTTCCCAGCATAGCTAGA
>BLSH010277625.1:5633736-5644386 GCA_018402905.1 Glandirana rugosa
TTGATGACTTGTATATTGTCTAAAGAGTTTTATTATTTGACCGTCCCAAAAGAAAATCGAAAAAATTATGTCATTCTATTTTTTATGAGTGCGCCTGTCTTCTTGTTACCGCTAATATCTGGTAAGACACTCCTAGTTGGACGACATAAAACCCCATGAAGTTAATGAAGAAGCTGCGTCTGTCAGTGAACTCGGAGAAAAGGATTTTACGGTAAGTTTTAATAAAATCCCTTTTTTCTTAAAGGTGATCCATGCATTGTCCACTTTAAATGATCTATTAGTAAACTGTAAGTTGAGGACTTTTATCATTTTTTTTTTCTGTCTTTCAGATTCACAAACAAAAATATCAATCACACTATTACAGAATGGTCTATAATCGCCATTGTTCTTCTGTCCGCGTGAGTATTTTTTATCTTACTGTATTAAAAAAGCTAAAAGAAAACCCTGCCAGTTTATTATTTTGAGAAATCTGTTATATGTTCAGTAGTTTGTCACTTCTGGAAGGCACTGCCCCGAACCAATATAGTGATCAATCCCACCGCACGCTCTGTAACAGACAAAAAAATTCCTTGCAAAAAACTATAGTGAAAAAGTGAACTCCCTCAGTGTGCTTCTGTATTAATATCCCCTTCAAATGTACTCTCTAGAAAGTGGTAAATAAAAGTTTATTTCACTCAATACAGCACTACTAATCACCAAGCTATTGTGCAGTACAATGCAAATCCATTACCCTTATACCTTTTTATACAAATAGAAAGTGAAGTTACTGCGCTACCTATATGAGAAAGCAACAAGCAGCCAGCACAGAAATTTTTAACCAAAATTGTGTAACATGTAAACAGAAACAGAATAGTGCAGCGCTAAGAATAGATGCCTTAGGATGTTGACATCTATTAACCAACATACAATTATATTTTTCGAAAGTCTTTAAAGTGCATAAGTATGTGCAATAAAGTGACTGTGTTATTAGAATTGTTCCAAGAAAAATTCCATATATTTTTTTCTTGTATAAAGTTCATACAATACAGTCCATGCCAAAACTTTGAAATCGTGACTGTGAAATCCACCAACATGCAGTGTAGACCTCCACCAAAGGATTATATGGGTACTCTTACCAGAACACTCTGAATATAAGCGTAGTGGATTCTATACCAAGAAGACCTTCAGCATCCTCAGTTGGAATCATGTAGTAGGACCAACAACTCAGTGAATGGCACACCTCAGGCTGAATATCCATCCCACAACCTTCAGCTTTAGGACATCACTTATAGGAAATCGCCCATGCCAGTATGTCACCACAATGGACCAGGATATCATTATAGAGATGACCTCATACAGAAACAAAGGTGCCACATAGGGTAATACCGTTTGACCAGATAAATTTATTAAAAAATAATTGCACTTACATGCGTAAAAATGAGCAGACACAGTATGGAATTCCAAATTATGTTTTCAAGGGCACAATGGACTGGAGCAGGCTCTCATCAACTGATGTGTTTCGTCTGACAAGACTTCAACAGGGGTATGAAGTTGAAGTCTTGTCAGACGAAACGCGTTGGTGATGAGAGCCGTCTCCAGTCCATTGCGCCCTTGAAAACATATGTTGGAATTCCATACTGTGTCTGCTCATTTTTACGCATGTAAGTTCAATTGATTTTTAATAAATTCATCTGGTCAAAGGTATTATGCTATGTGGCACCTTTGTTTCTGTATGAGGTCATCTCTATAATGATATCGTGGTCCATTGTGGTGACATACTGGCATGGGTGATTTCCTATAAGTGATGCCCTAAAGCTGAAGGTTGTGGGACGGATATTCAGTCTGAGGTGTGCCATTCAATGAGTTGTTGGTCCTACTACATGATTCCAACTGAGGATGCTGAAGGTCTTCTTGGTATAGAATCCACTACGCTTATATCCAGAGTGTTTTGGTAAGAGTACCCATATAATCCTTTGGTGGAGGTCTACACTGCATGTTGGTGGATGTCACAGTCACTATTTCAAAGTTTTGCTACGAGCTGTATTTTATGAACTTGATACAAGAAAAAAATATATGGAATTTTTCTTCGAACAATTCAAATAACACAGTCACTTTATTGTACATGCTTATGCACTTTAAAGACGTTTGAAAAATATAATTGTATGTTGGATAATAGATGTCAACATCATAAGGCATCTATTCTTAGTGCTGCACTATTCTATACCTTTTTATAGCAAAAATAAACATGTAAAAAAATCTCATAATAAAGTGTAAACTCATATAAGTAAATAATATGAATCAAATAAATGTGTTGCACTATCTCTTTAAATTCTTACTTCTGAAAAATCATATGACCGCCAAGCAGAAATTGACAAGCTGCTTACCAAGATTAGTGGACCCCACAGATCAAGAGGTCTCACAGCACTTCAATATGTGATCCAAAGAACAGCCAGGATCCAAACACTGTAATCACAATGCGTAGCTCTGTAGTTAACAACTCAGACATGTTGCAGGAAAAAACCCAGCATGTACATTTTGTCTCAAAAGACATCTTCCAGGTCCACCTGGACTCATTCACCAGCAGTTGATGCAGAAATAGCCAAAGCTTCCCAATACGAGTTTTGCCTATCTTGAGAGAGTTGGGCAATTGGAATTGGTGGGTGTGTGTCCAACAGTTGGTGCAGGGAATCACCTGCGTGGTCAAAGTACACTATATGATCTAAGGAGGCAATGAAAGAGAATACAATGTGGTGAGTGTCACTTTTGTTGTACAACTGAGTTTTAAGGGACCCTGATTTCACAAATATAATTATTATTTCTTTTTATTCTCGTGTGTTTGTGTGTGTGTATGTATATTTAATACAGTATCTCACAAAAGTGAGTACACCCTCACATTTTTGTAAATATTTTATATCTTTTCATGTGACAACACTGAAGAAATGACACTTTGCTACAATGTAAAGTAGTGAGTGTACAGCTTATATAACAGTGTAAATGTGCTGTTCCCTCAAAATAACTCAACACACAGCCATTAATGTCTAAACCGTTGGCAACAAAAGTGAGTACACCCCTAAGTGAAAATGTGCAAATTGGGCCCAATTAGCCATTTCTCTCCCCGATGTCATGTGACTCGTTAGCGTTACAAGGTCTCAGGTGTGAATGGGGAGCAAGTGTGTTAAATTTGGTGTTATTGCTCTCACTCTCTCATACTGGTCACTGGGAGTTCAACATGGCACGTCACACTGTATCAAATTGGTCTGCATGACTGTCGTCCCAGAAGGAAGCCTCTGCTAAAGATGATGTACAAAAAAGCGCGCAGTTTGCTGAAGACAAGAAGACTAAGGACATGGATTACTGGAACCATGTCCTGTGGTCTGATGAGACCAAGATAAACTTATTCGCATAGGTGTGCACACATGGTGTGCTGGGTGTGCCTGGGCACACCCTAATCACCCCATGCGCATTAGCATCGTCACTCTGTGTGCCGGCAGGAAGATGGGAAAGATCACCCTCTTACCGGCTCTGCCATAAGAGAAGTGTTTACGCACTTCTCTTTCACTGTGCTGGCAGGGAGATCACGCAGAGGTGTGTTTGGGGTCCTTATCATGTTGGAATACTGCCCTTTGGCCCAGTATCCCAAGGGAGGGGATCATGCTCTGTTTCAGTATGTCACAGTACATGTTGGCATTCATAGTTCCCTCAATGAACTGTAGCACCCCAGTGCTGGCAGCACTCCTGCAGCCCCAGACCATGACACTCCCACCACCATGCTTGACTGTAGGCAAGACACACTTGTCTTTGTACTCCTCACCTGGTTGCTGCCACACGCGCTTGACACCAACTGAACCAAATACGTTTATCTTGGTCTTATCATGGTTCAAGTAATCCATGTCCTTAGTCTGCTTGTCTTCAGCAAACTGACTGTGGGTTTTCTTGTGCATCATCTTTAGAAGAGGCTTCATTCTGGGATGACAGCCATGCAGACCAATTTGATGCAGTGTGCGGCGTATGGTCTGAGCACTGACAGGCTAACCCCCAACCCCTTCAACCTCTGCAGCAATGCTGACAGCACTCATACGTCTATTTCCCAAAGACAACCTCTGGATATGATGCTGAGCATGTGCACTCAACTCCTTTGGTCGACCATGGCGAGGCCTGTTCTGAGTGGAACCTGTCCTGTTAAACCGCTGTATGGTCTTGGCCACCATGCTCAGCTCAGTTTCAGGGACTTGGCAATGTTCTTATAGCCTAGGACATCTTTATGTAGAGCAACAATTCTTTTTTTCAGATTCTTAGAGAATTTTTTGCTGTGAGGTGCCATGTTGAACTCCAGTGACCATTAGAGAATGAGAGTGATAACACCAAATTTAACACACCTGCTCCCCATTCACACCTGAGACCTTGTAACATTAACAAGTCGCATTACATCGGGGAGGGAAAATGGCTAATTGGACCCAATTTTGACATTTTCACTTAGGGGTGTACTCACTTTTGTTGCCAGCGGTTTAGACATTAATGACTGTGTGTTGAGTTATTTTGAGGGGACAGCAAATTTACACTGTTATACAAGCTGTACACTCACTACTTTACATTGTAGCAAAGTGTAATTTCTACAGTGTTGTCACATGAAAAGATAGAATAAAATATTTACAAAAATGTGAGGGGTGTACTCACTTTTGTGAGATGCTGTGTGTATATATGTATTTTGTGGGAGATTAGCTCGTGAGGATCGTCTTTTCTGAGGAAAAATGGTCAGCTTGCAGGCAACTTCTTTAAAATCTGGTGGCTTGCCAGGTTTATTAATAAATTAGCTTTACAGGTTAAAACAAAACAGAAAAATAAGTCCTTGCCATCCGCCACTAAACGAAACAGTATAGTTTCCTCACTATACGGTGTGGGGCTGGCCCCCGACACTCACAAAACATAAGCCAATGTCTTTTAAAGTCCAAACAGACACAGAGCTCCCTCGGGTCCCTCTCATAGCTCCAGGACAGAGCTCAAGTTAGATCTCTTCCTGATTATTTAAGCCACCTGCTGGTGGACTCCAGTGGACCACAAACTCTGGACCAGAGCCAGCCCTGCCATGGTAGCTGGTAAAATCCGGACCGGACTCCTTTTAACCCAGTCCACATGAACGCATATGAGGCGACAGATAGCGTCCATCTAGATATATATATAAAATATATTACCAAAAGTATTAGGACGCCTGCCTTTACATGAACATAAACTTAGATGACATCCGAGTCTTAGTCCATAGGGTTCAATATTGCGTTGGCCCACCCTTTTGCAGCTATAACAGCTTCAACTCTTCTGGGAAGACTGTCCACAAGGTTTAGGAGTGTGTCTATGCGAATGTTTGACCATTCTTCCAGAAGCGCATTTGTGAGGTCAGGCACTGTTGTGGACAAGAAGGCCTGGCTCACAGTCTCTACTCTAATTTATCCCAAAGGTGTTCTACCAGGTTGGGGTCAGTTCCTCCACCCCAATTCTCATCCATGTCTTTATGGACCTCGCTTTGTGCACTGGTCCAAATCATTTGGTGGAGGGGGATTATGGTGTGAGATTGCTTTCCAGAGATTGGGCTTGGCCCCTTAGTTCCAGTGAAGGAAACTCTTAAAGTGTTTGTGAACCCAATTATGTAAAGCACTGCCAGCCCCTCTATTATAGTTAGACATAGCATACTGTAGAAGTCTTTTATAAAAACAAGGCTTGTAAATACCGATTTTTTTAGAGCGATCTTCAGACCGGTCACGTGACTTGGGGCCGCTGTACAGCTCCGATACATGGATACTGCAGGAGGGGCCAAGATCTCCCTCTGACATCAGCCGGTGAGGTCACATGGCTGCTCAGCCCCTCCTGCAGTAGCCCTGGAGACTGACCAGAGTCACGTGACTGGCCTGAAGATCGCGCTAAATCGGTATTTACAAGACTAATTTTTTTATAAAAGACTTGAACAGTGTGCTATGCCAAGGGCTGGCAGTGACCATATATAAAATTTTATTTTTACTAATAGCGGGGGGCGGGGCGGAGTCAGAGACACAGAACACAGGCAGGGAAGTGATGGGGATAGAGTAGAGCAGGGCTGTGGATGAAGGAGGGACGTACGCTGACCACAATGGTCAGGGATCAGCAGCCCTGATTTTCATGGTCAGCGCAGAGAGGGAGACACAGGAAGTGCCAGGATCAGGGAGTTTTTTGCTGAATCTGCTTTAAGGGAACAGGATCTGTATTTTTTTTTTTTTTTGGATTAACGAACACTTTAAGGCGTCAGCATACCAAGACATTTTGGACATTTTCATGCTCCCAACTTTGTGGGAACAGTTTGGGGTTGGCCCCTTCCTTTTTCCAACATGACTGCGCACCAGTGCACAAAGCAAGGTCCATAAAGACATGGATGAGCGAGTTTGGAGTGGAGAAACTTGACTGGCCTGCACAGTTCTGAACTCAACCCTATAGAACACCGTTGGGATGAATTAGAGCGGAAACCGTGAGCCAGACATCAGTGCCTGACCTCACAAATGCGCTTTTGGAAGAATGGTCAAACATTCCCATAGACACTCCTAAACCTTGTGGATAGCCTTCCTGGAAGAGTTGAAGCTGTTATAGCTGCAAAGGGTGGGCCAAGGGTGTCAAAAGACACAGTGTAAAAATAAAAAAGTAATAAAATGAATATTAATAAAATGTTTTTTTTAAAGTGCCCCCCCATGCCTCCGTGCTTGCGCACAGAAGCAAACACATATGTAGGTGGTACATGCATATGTAAACTATGTTCGCACCACACATGTGAGGTATCGCCGCAAATGTTATAGTAAGAACAATAATTCTAGCACTAGACCTCCTCTGTAACTCTAAATTGGTAACCTGTAAACATTTTAAATCATTGCCTCTTTCCACGAGCGTACGCATGACATGTCCGGTATCTATTTACCCACCATAACATCTTTTATATTATGCCAAAAAATTGGGTTATATATTGAGGATTTTTTGTGCATTAAAATTCATTAAGGTGTATTTTTTCCCAAAAAAATTGCGTTTGAAAAACTGCTGCGCAAATACTGTGTGACATAAAAAAAGCAATGACCACCAATTTATTCTTTAGGGCCTCTGCAAAAAAATATGTATTCTGTTTGGGGGTTCTAAGTAATTTTCTAGCAGAATAATGCTGATTTTTACTTGTAAACAAAAAGTGTCAGAATAGTCTTCAGGTGTTTTTTTTGGATATAACAAGCTAAAGGGCATTGGATATGGATTGTACTGCACAATTGGTTGGTGATTGGTAGCATTGAATTGAGTGGAATAACTTTTATTCACTACTTTTTTGAGCATACAGTGCCCCAGCCTAACTGAAAATTCAATGTTTGTTATCAAAAAGAACCAGTCAGGACTGAACATTTTATGTAAGTAACTGTTCAACCCTAACTGATTAAAATTATGCACACTTTCTATACCTCCTCAAATTCCTGCATATTGCACTGACTGGGGAAGGGGAGAGCAATAATCAGTGACAACAGGGGCTGCAGGAAAGAGATTCCCATCAATACAGACATTGATGACAGGGGAATCCCTCCTGCCGAGCAATTGTCTTCTCCTGGCGGGCCATTGAGATAATTGCAAGCGAATCCGGTAGGCTGGTTTCTACCCAAGTTGATCAATCAATTGACTTGGTACATTCAGCCTGCCCATTAATGGTTTGATTATAACCATCTATGGCAGCCAGCCTTAGCTAATCTGTTATTATGCACAGTGCCGTCTTTTAAATATGTTAACTTGCTTACTAGGTATGGGCAATGTAAAAAGTAAAGTAATCCATAGTAGCCAAACCTATCACTTTTTATTATTCTGACTTCGGGGGGTCTGAAATCTTATCTTTTGCCAGAATTTAACTCCTTTAGCACACCATGCATGTTTTTTGTACTGGCTTAAGGTGTATCTAAATCCCAAAACAAACAAGTATTTTATTGCTGCTTACCAGTCCCTGTGGCGACTGCATTCAATTTCAATTTTCAGGCTAAGATGATTTCCAGCAAATACTTGTTGATCTTGCCAGAAAATATTCTTGTCACTTCCTGCGTGCTTAAAATAAAGCGCAATAAGCCTTATATTTATTATATAGACCACCAGTCCTATCAATCAATCCCAATGATACATTTAATGGAGAAAGGCAGACATGGTTGAAGGGCAGCCTATATGACAACCATGGCTGACTCCATAGCGACAATAGAAAAATGAGTGTAGACTTCGAGTGCTTCATTTGCAGAATTACCAGGTGCAAATAAAAGGGCAAAAAAGCCTGCTAAAAGAAAACTAATGTAGACATTAGATCTAAGGACTGGCAAGCTGAAAAATATTAAATGTTTGTTTTTTGGTTTAAATACACTTTAATAAATAAGCCTCTATGTTCCCAAGGAAAAGTATAGTGTACATAATAATGTAATAATCACATAGCATATTCTTTTCGGTATGTATTTACCAACATTATTATTTTAGGTCTATACGTAAGGTAAGTTCTGCTTTACATTTTGAAAAACATTAGGTAGACCGTTTATAAAATTGTATTTGGCGTTTATAGTGTACATTTAAAATGTTTGTTTTTCCAAGAATATTTCAATTGAATTGAAAATAGAATCTTCCCATAACTCCAAAAACAAGGTACATATCTAGAATTACAGTAATTTTCTGTAAATGTAACTGCTGCTTTTACCTCTTGTTGTGGGTTTGATGAGTCATTTGAGCCTCTAGGGCAGGAAAGTACTTACGAGACATTCACAGGTCAAGGAACGTTGTGGACCAACATTGTAGTCTCCCTAGCACTACACTTAATATATTTTGATATTGCTTCAGTCTGACACATTGTTCTATATTCACTGTCCCAAGAAAGGCTGTACTAGTAGGTATTAGCGTAGGCTTCAACGAGCCCTACATCTGTGTCACTCTGTCAGATACTGCTCAAATGATTCATTAAATCAGAACACAGAAAGTAACTTTACTTGAATGCTTTGGCATCAATTTTTTATCAGCTATAAGAACAAATCTTTTGTCATTTTTATTATATGCTCTTCTGGTTGAGCTGGTAATTTGTGAAACGGATCTTATGAATTTTTTAGTCTTTCTTTACCTTATTTTTGGCAAAAATAGTTAAATGTTGAAACCGCTTAAATCTTTCAAGAGTCAGAATACCGCATTTAAAAACAATCTCTTGAGCTCATTTGACACAATCTGTATCCAAAATAAAGCAATACAGAATTGAGGGAGCTTGAACTTGGATTTTTTATTGACTATATAGATCCCAAGGCAATATTTATACTGGTTTACAAACTCCTGATTGAAGAAACCTAGATCAAAAATGGTTAACATCCCCTAGGTGTTATCTTACCTTCTTTTAAGAAAATTAAACAAGGAATTGTAGTGGGGTTTGGTAGTAATTCACTCTATGCAATCTCCAAGGCTACTTGCCCTAGCTTTTGTAAATTAACTCTTTTTTACTGTGTCGTGTACCTGATTATCATTATTCCCTAAGAACAAAACCTTACAGAGAAGTTTCTTAAACCACTTGCCATCTGGGCCAACTTTGACATTTTCCACATACATGTTAAAAGCAGTATTTTTGTTGCTTGAAAATGACTTTGGAACACCTGAACATTATATATTTATTAAAAGCAGAGGTCCTGGTGAATAAAACGGTGGTTGTTGCAATTTTTATGTTCCCAATTATTGTACAGCCATTTTAAAATAAAAAAACAAATTCAGGAAAAAATGCATTTAAGTAAACTTTAGTGCATACAAACACAATATAACACCCCATTATTTGGTAAAATATAAAAGATTATGTTGCTTGAAGTAAACCGATACGAAACACATCAACATTTAAAATTGTGCGTGGCTGTGAAATTAGTACAAACGACAGTATCTAAAATTATCCATAGGCAATGCTTTAAAAGCCTTTACTGGTTACCAGTTTACAGTTAAACGTGAGTTCTGGTGCTAGAATTATTGCTTTTCATGGCAATACCTAATGTGTGGTGCAATCACTTTTTAAATATGCATGTGCGACCTACGTGCTTTTCTGCATTTGCTCATGAGCAGGGGGACAGGGGCACATTACATTTTATTTATTTTTACACTTTTTAATATTTATTTCATTGCTATCAAGAGATAAACAACATTCCTACATAATACTTTTCTTTTCAGTGGATTGGAGCCTTCTTTCTTTAGTCATTGTCCAGGTTCAGCATCTACTTCATGCAGGCTCAGAGATAATGTCAAGTAAACCCCAGTGTTTGTGCATTTCTTGGCTTGGTTTCACAAATATAAAATACATCCTGCAGCCTCTCCTGTCTTTGGATGGATACATAGTTAAAAATTGCTGCCACTTTGTGTTTTAATGGAAGCATGAGCCAAATACAGTATCAACTGTAACAATTCTGACCATTTAAAAAAGGTCTACAACACCCACCACCACTCCAGAATGGGATGAGTTTAGGATATGGCAACGTTCTACAAACAGCAAGAATTTGTTAGTTCTGGTTTAGAACATTAGAGAGTAAGCTTAATGTTTGTTAAAAATTTATTTAATCAAAAGAAATATTTAAAGGGTAAGTTGACTTTTTAAAAAAAAAAAAAAATATATATATATATATATATATATATATAAATTTTTCAGTTGAATGGGAA
>BLSH010277625.1:5648846-5660710 GCA_018402905.1 Glandirana rugosa
TCCCGACCGGGGATAAGTACGTCCCGCAGCCTGCGTACCTAAGGTTACAAAACCAAAAAAAACTGCGTGTACTAATCTCGGGCCCCGAGATTAACCGAATTTTTTTCCCACCCGAGACCCTCGTCTCGTGACGCGGGACTCGGGTGGGTCCACACACTGATATCACTTAATTATAAGCGATAACAGAAGGACTAAGTGGAGGACCGGTTAGTCCTTCGCCCAGGACTCTGGGCTAACCGGTCCCTCAGAATCCTGAGTGAAGGACAAACCAGCCCTCCTCTTCGTGGGTCTAGGGCTCACCATGTTTCGGAATGTACAGATGTCTAGTCCGGACCGAGAAGGGAACAGTAGACGGAGGTACCGTACCACCGGAGACTAGCAGGCAGAGGACGCCCACCCCCCCCCCCCCCTACCGACGGACGCGTAGGTAGAGGGCGAGACCTCCCCCCGCAGGCAGCCATCCCCCCCCCCCCCCACCCGCAGGAGACGGACGATCAGAGGCCACCATGCCATGGAGGCAGATGACAAGGGAAGAGCCAGGCCTGATCTGTAGACATGTAAGGCTTTGTACCACTCGGGATCTGGGTGCTTCTCCTCCCGACCAAACAGGAAGTGAGTCCTAAGACTCCCTGGCCAATCGGGTCTCAGGACCCGCTTCCTGATTGGCCAGGAGGTGAATCAGGAAGACAATAGCGAATATTAATTCACTATAGTCACACACCTGGGTGGGCTCAGGGCGCAGTGCTCTGCTCCCAGAGCCCACCCTTTTTTTAAGCCAATTAGAGCCCCGGGCTCTAATCATGTGCGTCAAAAAAAACCAAAACATTGGAATCCATGCGTCCGACGCCCTGCATGAATAGGGGCCAGCCCTGTATGGACGGGTCGCCTCTTGGTTGCATAAATCTTTTAGAGTGTTTAGAACACTTTATATTGAGGATAAAATAATTTTCAAAAGCTTCCTTTTGACCAAGAAATTGAAATAATCATTTTTTTATATGTTCTACTGTGTAAAAGAAAAAACTGTGTGTGTGGGAGGGAGAAGGTCATGCATTACTAACCCCGATAAAGGAAATGCATAGATGCCTATTATTATAATAAATGCACCAGGTATATTCATCACTATTTTATGAATCTGTACTATTGGTTAGGAAAACTGCTGCATTCATCGACTTGTTTAAATTTGCCAAATGTGTCAAATCTCCCTCTGGTGTTCTGTGAACTTTGGACATGCGTTTTTGCTTTTATTAAATATAATAATAATGAATTTTAAGGTAAACGTTGAGACGTGCAGTAGTTCAGAAGCAAATGAGAATCCATGTAGCCATCTTCAGCGTAGACTTAAGCTGCCTTTAGTTTATACCCCTGGTACAGTCTAATGGAAGCTTTCAACATTTTTCTCCAGAAATGTCTTGTTCCATTCTGTTTATCTGAACTGGCTGTTGGCAGTGAACTGTGGTCAGTCTTTTTCAAGTAACAGCGGGGCAGGTAAAGCTGTCTTCTCTAAAAGCTTGTGAGAGCATTTTCGAATGTTCAGGGAGCTGAAGCATCAGCTAAGGGACCTGGTATTTAAACAATCAGAAAATGACCATAATCGCTTGACAATCGTGCAACCACTTGAAGTAAATATGTCATGCAGAGGTCCTCTGGGGGTGCAGCTCTCACATCTAACTGAAATCTCATGTTTTACACTTCTCTGGTGTATTAATGTGAAAATGCTGGAGCTATTGGTTCTATAGGCCAAAGGAAGCTGTTTATAAATGGCTTTGAAATGGTGACAGCAAAACAAGAAGTGAAAATCCCATATTACTGTAAATCATGTTTAAAATGTTATATCAACTGTATAGATTTTGCCTTACTTCTAAATGAATCATGAAAAAAAAAAAACATACCTTACGCCTCAGTTCACACTAGATGCAATGTCAATTCACTGCAGATTCCGCACCGCATCAAAATCGCAACCCGTTGTATGTCAAGTTAACAACGCCCCGAAATCAGTTTGCAAAAAACAGTGCGATTTGCAGAATCGGATGACACCCGTGCCATTTGATTCTGGCGCAGACAAAAAAAGGGGCCTGCACGAGTTGCGGTGCGATTTGAGCCATACAAAGCCGTGACTCAAATCGCACCCCGGAGACACCACATGTACAGTGAGGGGAAAAACGTTTTTGATCCTCTGCTGATTTTGTACGTTAGCCCACTGACAAAGAAATGATCAGTCTATAATTTTAATGGTAGATTTATTTTAACAGTGAGAGACAGAATAACAACAAAAATATTTAGAAAAGCGCATTTCAAAAAAAGTTATTAAACTGATTTGAATTTTAATGAGTGAAATAAGTATTTGATCCCCTATCAATCAGCAAGATTTGTGGCTCCCAGGTGTCTTCTATACAGGTAACAAGCTGAGATTAGGAGCACTCTCTTAAAGGGAGTGCTCCTAATCTCAGCTTGTTATCTGTATAAAAGACACCTGTCCACAGAAGCAACCAATCAGATTCCAATCTCTCCACCATGGCCAAGACCAAAGAGCTGTCCAAGGATGTTAGGGACAAGATTGTAGACCTACACAAGGCTGGAATGGGCTACAAGATCAATGCCAAGCAGCTTGGTGAGAGGGTGACAACAGTTGGTGCGATTTTTTGCAAATGAAAGAAGCACAAAATAACTGTCAATATCCCTTGGTCTGGGGCACGATGCAAGATCTCACCTCATGGAGTTTCAATGATCATGAGAACGGTGAGGAATTAGCCCAGAACTACATGGGAGAATCTTGTCAATGATCTCAAGGCAGCTGGGAACATAGTCACCAAGATCACAATTGGTAACACACTGTGCCGTGAAGGACTGAAATCTTGCAGTGCCCGCAAGGTCCCCCCCAAGAAACCACATGTACAGGTCCTTCTGAAGTTTGCTAATGAACATCTGAATGATTCAGAGGAGAACTGAATGAAAGTGTTGTGTGTCAGATGAGACCAAAATCAAGCTCTTTGGCATCAACTCAACTCGCCGTGTTTGGAGGAGGAGGAATGCCGTCTATGACCCCAAGAAAACCATACCCATCGTCAAACATGGAGATGGAAACCTTATGCTTTGGGGGTGTTTTTCTGCTAAGAGGAGAGGACAACTTCACCGCACCAAAGGGACGATGGATGGGGGGCCATGAACCGTCAAATCTTGGGTGAAAACCTCCTTCCCCCAGCCAGGGCATTGAAAATAGATCGCGGATGGGTATTCCAGCATGACAATGACCCAAAACACACGGCCAAGGCAACAAAGGAGTGGCTCAAGAAGAAGCACATTAACCACTTTGCATCCAGCCATTTTTGGCACTCCTCTCCTACATGTAAAAATCATCATTTTTTTGCTAGAAAATTACTCAGAACCCCCAAACACTATATATTTTTTTTTAGAAGAGACTCTAGGGAATAAAATGGCAATCGTTGCAACTTTTTATGTCACATGATATTTGCGCAGGAATTTTTTAAACACATTTTTTTTCATGAATAAGAAAAAACTAAACCGTAAAGTCAGCCCAATTTTTTTGTATGTTATAAAAGATGATGTTTTGCCAAGTAACATGTCATGCTTTAAAATTGCGAACACACGTGGAATTGCGCCAAACTTTGGTACTTAAAAATCTTCATAGGCAACGCTTTAAAAAAATTTTCAGGGTACATGTTTAGAGTTACAGAGGAGGTCTGGTGCTAGAATTACTGCTCTTGCTCTACGGCACGCAGCGATACCTCACATGTGTGATTTGACTGCCGTTTACATATGTGGGCATGACTTACGTATGCGTTCGCTTCTGTGTGCGACCTCATAGGGATGGGGGCACTTTAAAAAAAATATTTTTTATTGTTTATTTTACCTTTTTTTTACATTTTTACACTGTCACTTTAAAAATATTTTTTAATCACTTTTATTCCTATTACAAGGAATGTAAACATCCCTTGTAATAGGAATAGTGCGTGACAGGTACTCTTGGAGGGATATGGGGTCAATACGACCGAGATTGGAAAAAAAATGAACGATCTTAGTCTCTCCAGCCGCATTCACGGCTTTGTTTACTAAGGCCGGCCAAGACGTGATGTCATAACGTCGCGCGAGGGTCGTAGAGATGACTGGTGACCAGATGGTCACCAGTCATCTCTCTGATCAACTTCCAGTGGCAACGGATTCCAGTCATGTTTTGCGAAGGGTTCAAATAATTATTTCACTCATTAAAATGCAAATCAATTTATATCTTTTTTTGAAATGCGTTTTTCTGCATATTTTGATGTAATTCTGTCTCTCACTGTTAAAATAAACCTACCATTAAAATTATAGATTGATCATTTCTTTGTCACTGGGCAAACATACAAAATCAGCAGGGGATCAATTACTTTTTTCCCTCGCTGTACTTAGCACATGTGCTGCGATTCCTGTGTGAATTATTATTATTATTCTACAGGATTTATATAGTGCCAACAGTTTGCGCAGCGCTTTACAACATGGAGGCAGAGAGTACAATTACAATACAGGAGGAATCAGAGGGCCCTGCTCATTAGAGCTTACAATCTAGAATACACATGCGGTGTCCTGCACCGGATCAGTGTTAACCCGGCATCATTTTGAAACAGAAATAAAATCATGTAAATAAAGGTACACATCATTTGGCAGGTAAAACAGCTCCCATATATGTATTGTATCTGTGTATTAACCTGTTTGCCTAGAGTTCAGCCTTAAAATTGTTTGTTCATTGCTAATAGCTGAAAACCACTAACCCTGTTAATACCCTATAGAAGTGATCCTGTACACTTGTCACGTGTACCAGTGTAAGTTAAAAGAGAAGTATGGGGTTTTATTTTAAAAGAATCATACTTACCTAAGTGGATGCAGCATCTGTCTTCTGCCAGTTCTGAGACTGAGAACCGAGCAAACACCGCTGATCGCGCGGTTCTCAGTCCTCCGTGAGCAGAGAGCTGGTGACTGTCAGTCACCGCTGTCTGCTCTGCAATTCTTCCATCATTTGTTAAAGAATAAAGCTAGTCGATTGATGAGTTTTTTTCTAATCAGACAGCACGCTAAATAAAAAACAGAATTCCTTCATACACACAGATAAGGTGAATGGAGGAATCCTTCCTGCCATGCCATTGTTTTGTAACAGCAGGACCTTGCGCTGTCAGAATACATTGATTAGAGGCTGCAGCAGCTGATCAACCCTGGTCTTCCAGCTTGCCCGTTTTGACAGAAGTTGATCTAACAATTGACTTCTGTTGGACAGGGATGGCCACACACTGATTAAAATTTGTCTGGTCCCTGCTGAACCGGCAACATTTTGATCTCTCTGTGGCCAGCTTTATTGTACATTTCATGTAGAGGAGCCCTTTTTATACTTTATACCTGGGGACATCCTGTGTTTTAAGATCTGTTATCACAAGCCCAAGTCAGTGTAAAAAATACTGCTTTGTTCACATTCCGTTTATTATCAGCCTGTACTCTATCGCAGCAGTCCCCAACCTTTTTGGCACCTGGGACCATCTGTGTGATAGAAAATTATACCAAGGCCCGGGGGAGAGAGGTGGCAATGCGTTAATTTTTCGGGGCAATGGCTGGTGTTGGAGCATCAATCATCACGGCACCATGGTTGATATGGTGTCAGGGTGATCGACGTGCATTATTTCTCTTATTACATTGTATTCTAAAATGAAATAGTTCAACTCACCATAATGCAGAATCTGTGGGAGCGTTGCGTGCCACCAGATGCAGCGTGTCACGTCACCTGCCTTGCCAGATGCAGATTGCCACTTGTAGCGTCACCTGTCACCAGATGCAGATTGTCATTTGCCACGTCACCTGCCACCAGATGTGGATCGTCACTTGCCACGTCACCTGCCACCAGATGCAGATTGTGACTTGCCATGGCACCTGCCAACAGAGGCAGGTTGTCACTATCCTGCCACCAGCTTAAGCTTCCCACTGTTGCCTGCCGCCAAAAAATACCAGATGTAGCTTGTCACTTTTTAAATGTAAAGGCAATTTGGTGGCAGGCAACAGTGACCGCAGAGAAAGAGGCTTCTCTCCCCAGCTTTTTAGCATGTGAGGGTGGTCAGTGAGAGATGATGTAATCTCTCTGCTGCCATGGCTGCACAGTGAGAGCGGAACTGCAGTGATGCAGCATGCCACTTGCCACATTGCCTGCCACCAGATGCATCTTGTCACTTGCCACGTCACCTGCCTTTAGATGCAGCTAGCCTCTTGCCACGATTGTCACTTGCCACGTTGCCTGCCTTCAGATGCGGAATGTCACTTGCCACATCACCTGCCACCAGATGCAGCTTGTCACTTGCCACATCACCTGCCACCAGATGCAGCTTGTCACTTGCCACATAACCTGCCACCAGATGTAGCTTGTCATTTGCCATGTCGCCTGCCACCAGATGCAGCTTGTCACTTGCCACGTCACCTGCCACCAGATGCAGCTTGTCACTTGTCATTTCACCTGCCTTCAGATGCAGCGTGTCTCCTGCCACCAGATGCAGCTTGTCACCTGCCACCAGATGCAGCTTGTCACTTGCCACCAGATGCAGCTTGTCACTTGCCACGTCACCTGCCTCCAGATTTCAGCTTGTCACTTGCCACGTGACCTGCCTCGGATGCAGCTTGTCACTTGCCACGTCGCCTGCCTCCAGATGCAGCTTGTCACCTGCCTTCAGATGCAGATTGTCACTTGACACATCGCCTGTCACCAGATGCAGGTTGTCACTTGCCACATCGCCTGCCATCAGATGTAGCTTATCACTTGCCACATCGCCTGCCACCAGATGCAGCTTATCACTTGCCACATTGCCTGCCACCAGATGCAGCTTTATTACTTGCCACGTCGTCTGCCACCAGATACAGACTGCCTCTTGCCACGTCACATGCCACCAGATCAGATGAATATCACTATTGAACCACCACTTGAAGCTTCTCACTGTTGCACAACATAAATACCAGATGCAGCTTGTCACTTTTTAAATGGAAAGGCAATTTAGTGGCAGGCAACAGCGACAGCAGAGAAAGAGGCTTCCCTCCCCACCTTTTCAGCACATGTGAGGGCCCTCAGCTGCACAGTGAGAGTGGAACTGCGGTATGAGAGCATGTCATCTCTCTGCTCGCTCGCAACCCCCCCCCCCGCTGGCCTGCTTGCTCGCTCGGCTGCATGGAGGCCATGGCCCGGTGGTTGGGGACCCCCGCTCTATAGTATAGCTAGTGGACTGAAAATAAGAAAGCCTTCAGTGATTCTTTTAGATGTGTGTTGGATATGGGGTGGGCAAGGTTTAACGTTAATCTCAGAAATTCAGACTGATCTTAAAATAGAGAATGCGTAACCAGGGATTTCCTTCAGTGAAGGCATCTCAGGTTCTTTTCTAGTCTAGTTTTTGAGTTTTCCTCTGTCCACTCCCAAGTTTTGATCCTCACTACTAGCCAGTAACACTACTCATCACATTAAAGAAACAGTTCCGAGGCTAAGAAAATGGGAAGAATGAGGGCAAGCTAATATTTTACAAGAAATTATAAGATTTGCATATAACTTTGATTGGCTGCGTCTGTGGATCAGCTGGTTGGTAACAAATGCTTATTTTGGAATGCCCAGGTTTGTAACAGATTTTAGAGTACATATCGAACACAAAGTCTCCTGCCTTTGTAAAGTGGGCCCTGAAATGGCTGTTGTCTAAATTCTCATCCTGGCTTGCCTGGATAAGTTACGCCTTGCTGCCCTCAAGAGATTGGGGGAGTCTATAGATACTAAAATTACAAAACAAACCAAAAAAGTAAAAAAAAAAAAAACCTAAAACATTCACTTGGATCATGTTTTGCAACAGTACTGCCCACCGAGTGCGAGTGCATTATCCTAAATAGTAATCTTTAATAAGTAAAAAGGGTAAGTATTATAGTCACAAATCTACACATCACAGCTTTTCATATAGAAACGGCAAGGCCCACCATACAACATATCACATAAAAGATCAAATTCCAGCAGTACAGCAGACTGGCGCCTTTTCAGGACTTATGTGATATATTGTATTATGGACCTTAAGCTGTCATTTCTATATGAAAAGCTGTGACGCATGTCAATTTGTGAGTATAATGCTTACTTTTTTTACTTATTAAAGATTACTATTTAGGATAATGCACTCGCACTGGGTCGGCAGTACTGTTGCTAACCATGATCCATTTTAAGTGAATGTTTTGGGGGTTTTTTTGTTTACTTTTTTGGTTAAAACAAGCACTAAGGTGACCTTCCAGCTGCCTGTCAGCCACCTTCTAAACCGTGATCAACTGCAGATAGCTTTTCAGAGGGGTGGCAAGGGCTACCATTAGTGTAAACAAGCCTTATTATTATTATACATACAAAACTGCATAACTTGGGGGTGCCACGGCCACACACACATCAATATAGAATCCCGAGAGCACCATGTTGACATTTGTGAAGGGTGTCAGTGCACTGGGCTTAAAGTGGTTATAAAGGCTGGAGTTTTTTTGGATAGAATACATGAAGGTGAAAAACCCGTGTGCTGCTCCCCACACAGCCCCTCCCTCCAATCCTCACCTGAGGCCCCTCTCGATCCAGCAATGTTCACAGGAGCCTCAGTTGTCCCGAGTCTCTCTCCTCATTGGCCATTGGCTCCCACTGCAGTCAATCACACAGCCAGTGAACTAGGAAGGAATGAACAGGGGGCGGGGCAGAGCCACAGCTCTGTGTCTTATGGACGCATAAAGCGGGAGCGAGCAGGCACCAGTGCCCCCATAGCAAGCTGCTTGATATTGAGGTGATTGGTCGAGGGGGAGGAGCCAGATATGCCAGCGGGGGACCTAAGATGGAGAGGATCTAGGCTGCTCTGTACAAAACCATTGTACAGAGCAGGTAAGTATGATATGTTTGTTATTTAAAAAAAAAAACACAAAGCATTAATATCACTTTAAAACCAAATCAAATTTACATGATAAACTTTAGCCAAATTCAGACCACAACCGTCTCATGATCATACCTTTGTAAGCTGGTGTGTAGATAGAGTTTGGTATATTTTATTTTAAATACACAGATTATCTTTGTGCCTGGCAGCTGTCGTCTTTTCCTGGAAAATACAAATGGAAGCCATCGGTAAGCAGGTGCAAGTAATCTGTAATGCCATTCATGATAAGACTAGCATGCAATGAGTAGTAGTGAAGTCAGTGTAATTTTAGGGAAGCTGCTTGGTGAACAGAAATTCTCATTATTCAGCTGAGGATAAAATCTTTTTTCTTTTTTTTTTTTTGCTTGACAAGTGGATTACATTTTGTAAACGTTTCAATTCCCCATCCCAACCCTTCACCTATAGCCGTTTTCTAGCATTTCATGTGATGTGCAGGGTCCTTCTTTTATCCTATCTAGCTTCGACAGTGGATTGCATGAAAAAATCAGACAGGCTGGTTGTACTGAAGTCGATCAATGGATTTTCTTTTGTCCTTTTCCAAGGCCAATTTGCAAGCTTTTTTGTTTTAAAAAATGCATTTTTTTTTTTGTTTACTGTCCCTTTAAAAAAAAAAAAAAAACTGTGGTTGTTCTGGTCCCTCTGGAGGACAAACCTGTTCATGGTACCAAAACCCAACAAGTGTGTTTGTCCTATCCTGGACCTCCAAATGTCTACCCCCCAGCCTTCCCTGCATTTGAGATATTTAGGCCTCATCCAAGGCACAGCCCAGGCTAAGGTTTTCTACGCTAAACAAGCTTCTCTCTCTAAGGTCTCATACTCAGACCTTAAGATCAAAAAGTCACTGCTCTGTGAGATTCTCCATGATAGTTCTAAAACTTGTAGTTGCCTCTTTCAAAGCTGTTCCCTTTTGCTCAGTTCCACGCAAGGCCCTTCCAACACAACATTTTGTTGTCTTGGAACAAACACTCTCCCATCGCTTGACTTCCCTACGGTTTTCTCCATCCAAGCCAGGAACCACCCTAGCTTGGTGAATTATAAATCCAGCATTAGAAATGTGAAAGTACCTTCGTCTGCAGTTATAACAAAAGATGCTAGCCTCACAGGCTGGGGTGGTGTGGTCAAGTATCTCACATTTCAAGGAACCTGGTCACCTAGGGAATTAAAGCTCCCCATCAACATCTTGGCACACAGAGCAATAAAATCAGCTATGCACCACTGGACTCATCTTCTCCAAGGACATCCACTCATGGTGCAATCAGACATGGCAGTGGATTTTCACAATCATCAGGGAGGAGTTGGGTAGCCTTGAAGGCAGTAAGTCTGATCATCTTCTGCACAGAAAAGCACTGCCCATCAATTGCTGTTGGTCACATCCTAAGAGTGGAGAATTGGAAGGCAGATTTCCACAGCCATCTTTTTCTGGACCCATGAGCCATTTGCCCCTCCATCCAGACATCTTCAATCTCACCAGAAATCGGGGATCCCAGATTTGTACATCCTGGCCTTTAGGTTTAACAAGTTGCCCCTGTTTGTGGCCAGGACCAAGGTTTCCCAGAAACTGGCATCTGATGCTCTGGGTAATCCCATGGACTTAGTCCAGGTTAATATATGCTTTCCCTTCAGTGAGGGATCTTCTTCGCCTGCTCTTCAAGATAGAGGAAGAGAATAAAACACAGTGATTTTCATGGCACAAATTTGTCCCTAAAGAACCTGTTACAAGACATACTCTTCATCAATCAGACCCCTATTACAGCACCCTGTGCTGCCTTTTGATCTCAATATGGTCTTCTCTGCCCCACAGTAGCCTTCATGGTGACTATCATGTCTGTGCGATGCATTAGCAACCCTCTTTTGTAAGGAGCCCTTCCTAATCCTTCAAAGGATTGTTGTCAACTGTTTGAACATAGTGAGGGCTGTTAGAGTCTATCCGAAAGGCACAGCCTCTACACGAAAAAAAAAATACTTTTTGTGCTGCCGCTAGGGTCTTGTAAAGGATAGCCTGACTGCAGGTCTACTATTGCCAGGTGGATAAGATAGCTCATTGTCTGAGCCTATACCCAAAATCTACCTTCTGTATGCTTACTCCACCAGGTGTCTGTTGTTCAGCTTTGTAAGGCCACAACCTGGTCTTTATTTCCCACATTCTCCAAGATCTACTAGGTGGATGTCCAGGCCTTTGCAGATGCAGCTTTTAGCTGCAAGGTTCTTTTGCCGGCACTTTGAGTGGGGCCGGGGGTCTTTGATCTTTTAGTGTTTTGTTTGGTCCATTGGCATGATTCTGTTGCCTTCTTCTTGCCTACCCTTCTGATTCATTGCTTATGGACTTCACAGCGTCTATGAATATCCAGCCTGTATTCCCAAATGGGATGTGTCCAATAGCTTTGCTAATGTAAATTTACTGAAGGTACCATCCTATGACCCAGGTTCTATGAGTATCCCGCCCGAGTCCTGTACTGTATTCCAAGATACAGAATTTACAGGTAAGTCAAAATGCCGCCTTTTTTTTTTTTTTTAATGGTCGTCCGGTTATTTTGGGGAAGGGGTGCGAGCTGTAATTTGCGTTTTGGAACTCTTGGATGCCAGTGGGACGTGTTTCAGTCCTGGATATTACAATGTAGTACATCTGAGGGCAACATACCATGCTGATACGTTAAATATTCCTCCATGCAGCTGAAAGTGTGTTACTGTCAGTTAATTTGTTTAGCTATGCAGTTTCAGTTTGTGCCTTTGGAGCTTTGAGCATGTTACATTTGTCATAAGTGCACTTAATAGAGATTGGTTAACTCGGAGAAGAAAAGTGGGATATACATGTTAAAGCTGAGCTGCACCCAAAAGGGGAAGCTCTGCTTGTCTGCCCCCCCCCCCCCATCCCCTGCCACATCTGGCACATTTTGAGGGGGAGCGTGTAACGTGTACCTGATTTTG
>BLSH010277625.1:5703656-5715340 GCA_018402905.1 Glandirana rugosa
CGGTCGACGCGTACGTGAGACTTCCAGGCCGCCTAGTATGGCCAGGAACGACCTTGCCTCCCGAGGTACGCGCGCATGGAGCCCTCCGTTCCAGCAAGGACCGGTATGATCCGCCGGACCTTCAGAGTGCATGCGCAGCTGGCGTCAGCGGCTGCATGCAAGGTAAATATCTCCTAAACCGTGCAGGTTTAGGAGACATTCATTTTACCTACAAGTAAGCCTTATTAGGCTTATCTGTAGGTAAAAATGTCCAAGCGGGGTATACAACCACTTTAATTACTTTGTGGTTGACTTACTTAAGCTGTAAAGTGCAAAATCTGATGCAGCTGTGCATGGTAGCCAATCAGCTTCTAACTTCAGCTTGTTCAGTAAAGCTTTGACAATAAAACCTGGAATCTGAGTTGATTCCATGCAGAGCTACATCAGATTTTTCACTCTCCAGTTTTAGTAAATCACACCCTGTGTTTCAACCTGTATATGAAATTGATGATCATTAGCACCTGCTTGGTATAATTGTCTTATCATACACCTGACTCTAATCCTACAAAATCCTTGATTTTGTGCACATGTACAAAGTGTGCAAGCGTAAGAATGGGTGCTGGTTTGAAGACAAAGGATAGTTACAACAAATATTGATATGATTTAGATATGTTTTTTTCTGTTTGCACGCTTTGCATTTTGTAAATGTATAAAAATAAAAAAATTAAATATATATTTCTGAAAGCATTTTTAGTTTATAGCATTTTCTACAACATATTTGTTAAAACCGTTAGTCATGAACACTGCGAGTTTCCTGCAAGACACAACTAATTTTCTGAATGAGGTCAACAATATACAATAATTACCCCAAATACACTTCTAGTTACTATGGATGTAGAATCTCTGTACAGTCACATCCCTCACAAGGATGGGTTGGCTGAATGTCACAGATTCTTACCATTCTCACCAAACGACAAATACACTGCTGAGGATGTTACACTGCTCATCGAATTCAACAATGACATCTATCTCCAGTGTATGGGCACTGCTATGGGAAGTTAAATGGCATCCCAATATGTAAACTTATTTATGGCTGACCTGGAGGACAAATTTCTGAACAGTATACAACATAAGCCATACAGATATTATCACTATATTGATGATATCTTCATCGCATGGCCTGAAGCTGAAGAAAATCTAAAACAGTTTTTCTCATTGATCAACACTTTTCACCCATCTATCAAACTAAACATGGATTATTCTAACACACATGTCAACTTCGTAGACACCACAGTATACATCCGGGATGACAAGCTTCACACCTCGATATACAGAAAAACGACTGACCGATGCAGCTATCTCCATAGTTCCAGTTTTTACCCCAACACACTAAACGGGCCATCATACACAGCCAGGCCATCAGATACCAAAGAATATGTTCAGACCCCCAAGACAGAGATAAACATCTCAGAACACTGGCAGACTCCTTCCATAAGAAAGGTTACAAAGACAAAGCCATCAACAACAGCATAAACACAGCTTTGAAAACCCATAGAGAAAATCTTCTCCAATACAAAGAGAAAAAAACAAATAACCGTGTACCTCTAGTCACTACATACAACCCAGCACTAGAAGAGATAAAAACGATAATCAAAAGATTTACAACCAATTATAACAGAGGATGAAACTCTGAAAGAAATATTCCAACAACCCCCAATATTGGCTTTCAGACAACCTCCCAATCTCAGACAAATCTAATCAGCAGGAAACTTCACTCTGATTATGAAGTCACAAATTATGAAAGCAAACCCTGCAATAAAAAACACTGCAAACTGTACAACCAGATCAATCTATCCAAAAGTGTCACACACACAAATGGAACCTTCAATATCATGGGTTCATACAGCTGTACCTCTAGTAATGTCGTGTACCTCATCCAATGCAAAAGGTTGCAAGCGAGGATGAATTTAATTTGCACAGACATTCCATCAAGGAACATAAAGAAGACAGCTTCTGCACACCTGTGGGACATCACTTCTCACAACCGGACCACACTATAGAAGATCTCAGTGTTTTAGTTCTTAAAGGGAATTTCAGAACTATCCAGGAAAGGAAAACTTTTGAATTAAGAATGATACTTCTTTTTGACACAAAAAATAAAGGCCTAAATTTAGATATAGGTTTCCTTACTCCTCTTACAGTTTAAGGACGCCCTCTGTGACTATCATCCCCTCCAGTCTATAGCTCTCCTTCTGTCTTATCTCACTAACTCTGCCAGTTTTATTACCATTGCCATATATCTTGGTTTGTGTGTTTGTTTTTTTGCCTCGGTTGTCCCTCCCTCAGACCTATTTTCAACAGTCCGTCTTCTGGCTCCATACTCGTCCGACTACACATACATATATTGATGTTCCCCCGGGTAGCTCCCTAACTGGCTCTATTGACCTAATGAATGCTGGAACTTACCTATATGCTCTATGTACCTAACCTTATTTGTGATTCTTTGATACTTTACTGGGACATCATATCAAGACTCTCCAAACCACCTAATACACTCCTCCTCTTTCCACTCCCTTTGGACTGGAACAGGATCTTAGGTAGCCTACGTACATCCATGTGGAATTTCCTATGCTCTGCTAACCACTGCCTTGTAGAAACGAGGACCTTTTAATGTTTGACCACCTACCCCTGATGAAGATCTTGGATTAATCACTTTCGAAACACGTTGGGTCTCCCTTTGCCAACAGCTGGCAGTGTACAGTGGCCATTTTTGTTCCATTTTTCTATATCTATTGTTTTATCCATACAAAATTCCACCTTCTGTATGTATGCAACTCAATGTTATTTTTTGTTCAACCACAATTGTTTGTATTCATGTTCTATGGACCCGCCTGTGTCTGGGGTCTTTTTTAGATAAATCAATAAAACTTTTGAATTTTATCTTGTACTTTGCTCTTGATGAGTTGGTTTCCCTATAAAGTCCCATTGGTGGTTTGCTTTCCATATATACATTGGATGATGTAAGGGTGCCCCCTTTTGTCCTCTTCTTTCAGAGTGCCCCCATAGTGTCCCTTTACGTCCTCCTCTTCCAGAGTACTCCCTTATGTCCTCCTCTTCCAAAGTCCCCCCTTATGTCCTCCTCTTCCAAAGTGCCCCTTAGTGCCCCCTTAGATCTTCCTCTTCCAGAGTGCCCCCTTACATCCTCCTTTTCCAGAGTACCCCCTTACATCCTCCTCTTCTACAGTGCTCCCTTTCACATACCTTCCTGGCCTGGCCCCAACTTGTGACCGTCTGACGGACAGCAGTAAAACACGCTAAAAAAATCCTTGTCGGCGGCATTGAACTGAGCATGTGCAGTTCCAGAAACAGCTGATTAGTAAACTGCTGGACTTGGCCTGTACTTGTGTGCCAGGGTGTGTGACTATAAGCCACACCCAGATGCCCGATCCGACAAGGAGATTATTTACAGGCATTTTTCTGCTGTTCGCAGACATTTACGGACAGCAGAAAAGTGCCCCTTTTTTTACAAACCGTCCATAAATTTACGAACGATTGTCAACACTGTCTTAAAGAGGTGGGAGACATGGGAGAAGTCAAAGATCACTGGGCACATTGTAGCCTGTGTTGCCATTGTTGCTCAATGTGGCCTCCTCACTACCTGATTTAAACCTATAATTGCCGTACAACTGTGCCGCAATCACATATCGCCTCTAGTGGCGGCCCATCCATTAGGGGCACAGGGGCACCGTCACCCCATCCATGCGTTCAACCCACTAATCTACATGCAGTGCGCCGACGCATGAATGCCAATTTTTTTTTTAAGCATGTGATTAGAGCCTGAGGCTCCAATAGGCTTCAAAAAGGGTGGGCTTGGGATGCAGAGCACTGCGCCTTGAGCCCACCTAGTTGTGTGAAAATAGAAAATGAATATTCATTATTGTCCCACTGATTCTCCTCCCGGCCAATCAGAAAGCGATTCCAAATTGGCCGAAAGGAGAAGCGATCCGATTGGCCTAGGAGGAGGACAAAAGAGATGCATGGCTGCCGTGATGCTGAGGACCGACCAATCCACCAGCTGCCAAGTCTGATCCTCCAGCCCCTCCATGCTGAGGGCTGTTAGCTCCTCCATGGATCGCCCCTGCGTCAGCGCACACCGCGCACACCTCTCTGACATCGATCACCCTCCCACCACCAACCTCATTAAGCTGGCATCCCTGGGCAGCACATGGTAAGAGAGCTGGTGATGGGGGTGGGGTGGGGTGTTAGTGTGGTGGCAGGCTGGAGCGACAGGGGGGTCCCTGTGGTCAGGTCCGTCTGCCGCCCCCCCAACCGATGGAGCACCAGCAGCCACTGATCACCTCCTCACCACCTGTCAAATCACTTTTCAGAGGAGCAGCAGTGCCTGCTGCACTTGTGAATGAGCCCTTAGTTGCATTTGGCAACCGAACCCTCGTTGAGCCACAGTTTTACCACCCCCAATACCTACCCCCTTTAGCTGAAGAGGCAGTAGATGAGAGTGTACGCATGCTGCAACAGGATGGTAACCCCTGTTGCTTTTTGGGGGCAGCAAAACCCCTTCTCACTACCTGCTTTAACCACCTGGTCACTGTACTGCACAAGGTTTGAGGGTGCTTGTAGAGTGGAACCATTCACTTGAATGGGCCACATTTGGCGGGAGCTATACTAGACATGTGTGGTTAGTTTCATTCTGAATTAAAATGTGGACGAAATTTCCTTTTTATGGAAATTCGGATGTATAATACTTTTTGAAATCAAATAGTTTTCAAATTTGAAAAGTTTTCAAATTCCAATAGTTTTCAAATTCGAATTCGAAAAGTCCTCGAATTTGAATAGTTTTTCACTTTCCAAATAGAAGAAAATAGAATAGAAAACAAAGGAATAGAACAGAAAAAAAACCAATAGCCTAGAAAAGAATGAAACAGAAAACAAAAGAATAGAATACATCAGAGTAAAACAGCTCTGTTCCACTCCACCACATTATATTCTTTCATTTTCTGTTATATTCCCTTCTATTGTATTCTATCTTTTTCCGTTCTATTCCTCCACTTTCCACTTCACCCAATTCTCCTTAGGAATTGGAAAAGGATTCAAATTCGAAAACAATTTGAATTTGAAAACTATTCGAATTTGAAAACTTTTCGAATTCGAAAACTATTCAAAATTGATTCTAAAACTTTTCTAATCAATTTGAAAACGAATAAACAAAACAAATTCCGAAAACAAATTTAACGAATAAAACAAATTTAACTAAACAAACTAATGTAAATAACAAATCAAAAGGAAACCAAACAATTTTTTTTGCTCTGCACATGTCTAAGCTATACCCTCCAAGCATGACAGGGCATATAATTACTTTAGTTCCTGCAACATGTGAACACCCCTGGCCAGTGCAGCTAAAGGGGATGCAACTATGGTTTTACCCCCCCCAATCCGTAAGAGTAAATGAGCCCTTTCTGTCCTGTTCTGTTATAGATGGTGTTATGCCTGATGATGAGACCTGTTCAGTATTGTGTGTGGGCTTCATTTTGACACACTGACGTGAACAAACTAGCTTGAAAATAATACAGGAGAAAAGTCCACCGTCAGTCATGGGCGTCCACAAGGGGAGTCAAGGGGGGTCAAGTGCCCCCCTGGAATCAGGGATGCAGGCTGAGGCAGAGGGAGGGCGCTGTACCTCAAGTGCCAGAGTCCTCCCCTCTCTCCTCCTTGTGTACATCAGTGTCACACAGAGGCGATCTCCCACTGTGTCTCGGAGTGTTCGGCAGTGTTCTGTCAAACAGAACAGTGGCTGCTGTAATAAAGTCCTGCCTCCTAGACCGCCCAGCTGCTGTGATAGATGGAACAGTGATCCAATGCCGGGACAGTGATTCAGTGTGACATGTATCACAGGAGCCGTTCTAGGTGGCGGGACTTTGTTACAGCGGCTACTTGGATATTCAAATCCAAGCCCTGTGACGTAGCAGGAGATTGCCGCTCTGTGTGATCAGGCTACATTTCATGGGCACTGGCAAGGCTACATTTCTTGGGCACTGATCAGGCTGCATTTCATGGGCACCTATCAGGCTGCATTTCATAGGCACTGGCAAGGCTGCATTTCATGGGCACTGATCAGGCTGCATTTCATGGGCACTGGCAAGGCTGCATTTCATGGACACTGATCAGTCTGCATTTCATGGGCACTCATCAGGCTGCATTCATGGGCACTGATCAGACTGCATCTCACAGGCACTGATCAGGCTGCATTTCAGGGGCGCTAATCTGGCTGCATTTCACAGGCACTGATCAGTCTGCATATCACGAGCACTGATCAGGCTGCATTTCACAGGCACTAATCAGGTTGCATTTCACGGGCACTAATCTGGCTGCATTTCACAGGCACTGATCATTTCACAGGCACTAATCAGGCTGCATTTCACGGGCACTAATCTGGCTGCATTTCACAGGCACTGATCAGGCTGCATTTCACAGGCACTGATCAGGCTGCATTTCACAGGCACTGATCAGGCTGCATTTCACAGGCACTAATCAGGCTGCATTTCACTGGCACTAATCTGGCTGCATTTCACAGGCACTGATCAGGCTGCATTTCACAGGCACTAATCAGGCTGCATTTCACGGGCACTAATCTGGCTGCATTTCACAGGCACTGATCAGGCTGCATTTCACGGGCACTGATCAGGGTGCATTTCACAGGCACTGATCAGGCTGCATTTCACAGGCACTAATAAGGCTGCATTTCATGGGCACTGATAATGTGATAATGACATTGTCAAAAAGGGTGGAGCATGGGTGACCTTAAAATGATGCCCCCCCAAAAAAAGTTCTGCGGACGCCCATGCTGTCAGTACACCAGAGCTCTTCTACTTTGTCTCTTGCATCTGCTGCTAGCGCCTCTCCAACTAAAGCAGGGATACAGAGCGGCAGAGTCTAGGTGATGTCACTCTGCCTGCAGCCTGAACTATAGAATCAATATCAGTAGATGTGACTGCCTGCTCTCCACAGCCGGAATTGGCCCTTCTCCATTCAAAAAAATAGCCCCACTGCTTTGTTTGAGGCTCTGCAGAAGGCAGGTCGACAAGCTGAGGGCGCAATTGACTGGTAGAATGCAATTGACGGGCTGTCGACCTCAATATAGGTATTATTATCCATCCTCAAGTGGACCTAAAAATGTACTTCAACCAATAGATCAACCTAGCCGCAGATAGTCTTTATTGTAAAGCCTTGCGTTGGAATTGCATAGTATCTGGCTGCCATGTGCAATATGGGTGCTTCATGTCATTAGAAGCTGCAGAGAGTGTACTCTTTGCAGACAGACTGTCTGGGAGACTTGTGGTCAGATAAAGGATCAACAAGTGACAACCATTATAGCTATCCGCATATACTTACATAACAAACCATACATAGAATGTTTTTAAAAACATTAGAGCACATCTTAATTATTTTCAGTAAACTGATCTTCATCATATCAATATCTAAAAAAATATAAAACACTATACTTCCTGTGTAAGAACAAAAGTATCTTCATAACATTATAAAGATAAAGACAGGGTTTTTTTCTCAGAGAATAGGTGCAGGAACTCAACGACGCACACCCCCACCCTCGCCGACTACCACTACACACCCAGGGGGAAAGGAGAATGCTGTATTGAAAGGTGGGTGTGGTCAAATTTGCACTATTAATGGAAGGGTCTTAAAGGGGCCCTGGTAGATACCAGGAGAGTGCTATGTACAGAGTGCAGGGTTCAGAAGTGTAGTAGTACAGAATGCAGGGTTCAGGAGTATAGTACATACAGATTGCAGGGTTCAGGAGTATAGTACATACAGAGTGCAGGGTTCAGGAGTGTAGTACATACAGAGTGCAAGGTTCAGGAGTTGCATACATACAGCTTCCAGGGTTCAGGAGTACAGTACATACAGAGTGCAGGGTTCAGGGTGCGCTACATACAGCGTGCAGGGTTCAGGAGTGTACTACATACAGAGTGCAGGGTTCAGGAGTGCACTGCATACAGAATGCAGGGTTCAGGAGTGTACTATGTACAGAGTGCAGGGTTCAGGAGTGTAGTACATACAGAGTGTAGGGTTCAGAACTATAGTACATACAGAGTGCAGGGTTTAGGAGTATAGTTTATACAGAATGCAGGGTTTAGGAGTATAGTATATACAGAATGCAGGGTTTCGGAGTATAGTACATAAAGAGTGCAGGGTTTAGGAGTGTGCTACGTGCAGAGTTCAGGAGTGCACTGCGTATAGAATGCAGGGTTCAGGACTGTAATACATACAGTGTGCAGGGTTCAGGAGTGTAGTACATACAGAGTGCAGGGTTCAGGAGTACAGTAAATACAGAGTGCAGGGTTCAGGGGTGTGCTACATTCAGAGTGCAGGGTTCAGGAGTGCACTACTTACAGAATGAAGGGTTCAAGAGTGAGCTGCGTACAGAGTGCATGGTTCTGGTGTGCGCTAGGTACAGAGTGCAGGGATCAGCAGTGTGCTACGTACAGAGTGCAGGGTTCAGGAGTGCACTATGTACAGAGTGCAGAGTTCAGGAGTGCATATATTACTGGTCACTTTGCAAATAAACTTGACACCCCATCCAACTTCAAATCTCCCTCAAACCCAGTACAGAGCTTTCCTTCCACCCCCAAAATCCCCCTCCTTGAGAGGGGCTACTGCAGATGCGCAGATGCAATTTACATCAGGAGGAGAGTCTTCAGAAGGAGCTGATGCTGCTAGATTAGAGTGCCTGTGTACAACCCCTGCCCGCTCCTCTGCTGTCATAGGGATGTGCAGGGCAGGGAGGGTTCTGTGTAGCCAGGGGGAGAAGCGTGCTGCCACCTGTAAACACAGAAGCCAGATTTCTGTGTTTAGAAGTTAAAGTAGTGAGTAGCAAGTGCAGGGCATATGCCACAGATGGCAGAACTCCATTCTGCCACATTCCAGCTGATAAAAAGTCCTGTACATACATATTCTCAAAAGATTACATTGACCTGTCTATGCCAACCCAAGGGCACCTTGACAATATTTCTTGGCTGTATCCTTATAAAAGTTCAAAGATGAGATAATTAAATCATACCTTTCACTTGGACTAAGCAACGTATGCTTGGAACTTCTGGCTGCGTTTAAGTGCTCCCAGGGAGCTGTGAAAACGAATCTCAAGTATGTGCAGACACCTCTATGTACCTGTTTTTGGGTTCTCTCAAGTGCCAGGTATTACATCAATATGAAATAGGGTTAAAGTGGCTGTAAACCGCTGAAATGAAAAATGAACAAATAATATCCTTCTATAGTGTGTTCATGCTATAATCTATAGCACTTAGTGTGAATCCTGTCCTGTCTCCTTCCTCTGCTATCTGCACGAGTCACTTCTTACAGTTTAACTTGACACCAGGCCATCCTGGGAGAGGGCATTGCTCTCCTCTCTAGGACACAGCAGGTGATTGACAGTCTCAGCTGTGTTTTTTTCCCTATGAGATTGTGTAGATAGAGTGTGTCCATACCTCCACTCAGATTACACTTAGCTCTGTGCTGCACAGTGTAAGATCAGATCCCCAACCCATGCCTTCTGCAGCTAAGAAATAACCTTTTATCTGTGTACTTTGAACGGCTGTAGAGAAGAGAATATTGCAAGTAAACAGGTACAGCTTATGTAGGGGGCAGGGGCGGACTGACAACTCATGGGGCCCCGGGCTATAGAAGATCACAGGGGGCCCCTGTGTCCCCGACCACACTCAAGCTACACCTGCACAATGCCCCACCTACATATTGCACTGTTCAAATGCATGCATTTGTCACAGAATGTCTACACTATGCTCAACATAAATGTTTAATAATTTAATTTTTTTTGGATTAAAAAAAAAGAGCAACTATGGTACATTTCCAAAATGTACCAGGAATAAATTCCACAGAACATGGGGCAGCAGGGCAAAGCACGGGGGAAGCATGGCAAAGTATAGGCAGAGTCAGCAGGTCAGAGCACAGGGGGTCAGGAGAGCACACTACACGGGGAGCAGCAGGCACATTACGAGGGGCAGCAAAGCAGGGCACATTATGGGCTCATAACTGGGCACACAGTAGGGCACATCACAGGGCACACAGTTGGGCACATCACACGGCACATCATGGAGCACAGGACACATTAGGGGCACACAGCAGGGCACTGGGCACATCACAGGGCATGGGGCACACAGTAGGGCACATCATGGGGCACACAACAGGGTTTATTAAGGTGTACACAGCAGGGCACATTACTGAGCACAGCATGGAGCATTACAGGGGGCACAGGGCACATCAGGGGGTGCACAGCAGGGCATGGGGCACACAGTAGGCACATCATGGGGCACACAGTAGGGCACAGGGCACATCACAGGGTACACAGTTGGGCACATCACACGGCACATCATGGAGCCAGGACACATTAGGGGCACACAGCAGGGCATGGGGCACACAGTAGGGCACATCATGGGGCACACAGCAGGGTTTATTATGGTGTACACAGCAGGGCACATTACTGAGCACAGCATGGAGCATTATAGGGGGCACAGCGCACATCAGGGGGTGCACAGCAGGGCATGGGGCACACAGTAAGCACATCATGGGGCACATAGTAGGGCACAGGGCACATCACAGGGCACATTAGGTGGTACAAAGCAGGGCACATCACAGGGCATGTGGCACACAGGGCACATCACAAGGCCCACAGCAGGGCACATCAGGGGGTACACAGCAGGACATGGGGCACACCACAGGGCATGGGGCACACAGTAGGGCACAACAGGGGGTACACAGCAGAGCATGGGACACATCACATGGCATGGGGCACATCATGAGGCACACAGTAGGTCACATCACCGGGCACAGTAGGGCACATCATGGGACACAGGGCATATTAGATGATACACAGAATGGCAAATCACAGACCATGAGGCACATCATGGGGAACATCAGGGGGTACACAGCAGAGCATGGGGCACATCATAGGGCATAGGGCACATCAGAGGGTACAGAACAGGGCACAGAGCGCATCACAGGGCATGGGGCACATCATGGGGCACACAGTAGGGCAAATCCCAAGGCACACAGTAGGGCACATCATGGGGCACATCCTAGGGTACAGGGCACATAATGCGGTACACAGCAGAGCATGGGGCACATCGCAGAGCATGGGGCATATAGGACACAGGGGCGCAGGACGCAAAGCAGAACACTGGGATCACAGCAGAGTACATTGCTGCTGCAGTGTCCCAGCACTGGGATCCTCCAGACTCAGCACTGTGTCTCTCAGGGCAGCCATCAGAAATTTTGGGGTCCCTTGCGCAGCTTTAGGCCTGCCCCCCCCCCCCCCAGGTCTGACCACCAACATTCCCCAGGGCCCGCCCACTGGCCATCACACCAAATCCACCCACTGGCCAGGGGTGTACACATGTTGCAGCTGCAGCAGGAATTATGCATCCTGTCACACTTACCAAGTGTAGCCCGCCAAACATGACCTATTCAAGTGAATGGGGCCACTCTGCAAACACGCTGCAACTGTGCAATGTGTGCAGTTGCAGCATGCTAGTGTGGGATCCAAGGGGTTAAAGCAGGTGGGGAAAAGGCAATAAAATGTCTCCTCACTGCCCGCTTTAGCCCCTTGGTTGCTGTGCTGCACAAGGTTTCAGGGTGCTTGCAGGGCGGCCCCATTCACTTGA
>BLSH010277625.1:5715350-5726668 GCA_018402905.1 Glandirana rugosa
GTACTACACGGGGTACGGTACACTACACAGGGTACGAGACGACACATGGGGGACAACACGGGATGTCACACAGGGTACGGGACACCACACGGGGTACGGGACGACACATGGGGGACTACACGGGACGACACCCGGAACACTACACGGGACACACGGTGTACGGGACACTACACGGGACGAAACATGGTGGATTACCACATCACAGGGCACATTAGGTGGTACAAAGCAGGGCACATCACAGGGCATGTGGCACACAGGGCACATCACAAGGCCCACAGCAGGGCACATCAGGGGGTACACAGCAGGGCATGGGGCACACCACAGGGCATGGGACACACTGTAGGGCACAACAGGGGGTACACAGCAGAGCATGGGACACATCACATGGCATGGGGCACATCATGAGGCACACAGTAGGTCACATCACCGGGCACAGTAGGGCACATCATGGGACACAGGGCATATTAGGTGATACACAGAATGGCACATCACAGACCATGAGGCACATCATGGGGCACATCAGGGGGTACACAGCAGAGCATGGGGCACATCATAGGGCATAGGGCACATCAGAGGGTGCAGAACAGGGCACATAGCGCATCACAGGGCATGGGGCACATCATGGGGCACACAGTAGGGCAAATCCCAAGGCACACAGTAGGGCACATCATGGGGCACATCCTAGGGTACAGGGCACATAATGCGGTACACAGCAGAGCATGGGGCACATCGCAGAGCATGGGGCATATAGGGCACATAGCAGGGCGCAAATCAGAACACAGGGATCACAGCAGAGTACATTGCTGCTGCAGTGTCCCAGCACTGGCATCCTCCAGACTCAGCACCGTGTCTCTCAGGGCAGCCATCAGAAATGTTGGGGTCCCTTGCGCAGCTTTAGGCCTGCCCCCCCCCAGGTCTGACCACCAACATTCCCCAGGGCCCGCCCACTGGCCATCACACCAAATCCACCCACTGGCCAGGGGTGTACACATGTTGCAGCTGCAGCAGGAATTATGCATCCTGTCACACTTACCAAGTGTAGCCCGCCAAACATGACCTATTCAAGTGAATGGGGCCACTCTGCAAACACGCTGCAACTGTGCAATGTGTGCAGTTGCAGCATGCTAGTGTGGGATCCAAGGGGTTAAAGCAGGTGGGGAAAAGGCAATAAAATGTCTCCTCACTGCCCGCTTTAGCCCCTTGGTTGCTGTGCTGCACAAGGTTTCAGGGTGCTTGCAGGGCGGCCCCATTCACTTGAATATGTCATACTTGGCAAGCGCTATACCTGTTAAGTGTGACAGGGTGTATAATTGCTGTTGCAACATGTGTAGAGCCCTGGCCACTGTAGTGGGATGCGGTTGGGGGGTGGTAAAAAACAAGGCTCGTCTATGGGGTTTATACCACCCCAAACTGCAAATGTAAACAAGTCTTTACTGTCCTGCCATGGGAGGAGAACAGAGAGGGATGCTGTGGGAGGAGAACAGAGAGGGACGCTTTGGGAGGAGAACAGAGAGGGATGCCATGTGTGTTGCTACAGCTATTAATGACTTATTAAATTACTTATATTAAATAAAATAGAGTTAGATTTTAAGACCATGTGCTTTCCGGGGAAGCCAGGCCCCCCCCCCCTCCATTGATATGTAAATTAACCAGTTAGATGGATAGAGAGAAAGTTCTCTGCAGGAAGTTTGTGTATACAGTAAGTTGGTGGGAGGGGCTTGGGGGTCTTTTGAAAGGAACATGTGTTCAGAAAAGAGTTGTTTTGAGAAGACGGAGGAGCAGCACATGACTGCTAGAAGCTGGAGAACTTTAGAGCCATTTTGAGTTAGACTGAACAAGGAATCAAGAAGGATTTTACATCTTAAACCCTAAGTTGAGTACCAGTTTAGTTTACCCAATGCGTACATATTGTACATGGTTATTTTTGCTAAAAGGGATGATTGGCATTGTGCATGTTGTACACATATTTTGAAAGCTATATGTTGTGTTGTATTGTGTATCCTATAGTTGTATGTGCAGATGTTCTGTTTAGTAAAGCATTGATACACTACAGAAGTCTAAACTTCTTTGGTTTTACCTCAAGTAACCTTGCTAGATAGACGCAAGCAAAACACCATGCGACGGGGACAGAGCAGGACACCGGGGACAGAGAGGGATGCTGTGCGACGAGGACAGAGAGGGATGCATTGCGATGAGGACAGAAAGGCATGCAGTGTGACGAGGACAGAGAAGGATGCAGTGTGACCAGGACAGAGAAGGATGCAGTGCAATGAGGACAGAGAGAAACAGTGCAACGGGGACAGAGAGGGACGCAGTGCGATGAGGACAGAGAGAAGCGCAGTGCGACGGGGACAGAGAGGGGCGCAGTGTGACAAGGACAGAGAGGGACACAGTGCGACGAGGACAGAGAGAACGCAGTGCGATAAGGACAGACAGGGACACAGTGCGACAAGGACTGAGAGAGATGTAGTGCGATGAGGACAGAGAGGGATGCCGGGGACAGAAAGGGATGCAGTTTGACGAGGACAGAGAGAAACACAGTGCGACGAGGACAGAGTGGGATGCTGGAGACACAAAGGGACGCCGGGGACAGAGAGGGACACATCCCGACAAAGACAGAGAGTAATGGCGGGACTGGGGAGGGGAGCAGTGCGAGGACAGAGAGGAATGACGTGCGAGGACAGAGAGGGGTGTAGTGTGACAAGGACAGAGAGGTACGCAGTGCGATAAGGACAGAAAGGGATGCAGTGTGACAAGAACAGAGAGGGACACAGTGCAACCAAGACAGAGAGGGAGGCTGTGAAGGGGGTGGGGGGAGGACACATGGGGGCACTGTGGAGGGGCACAGGGGGATGCTGTGGGGCGGGGGAAGGGAGGACACAGGGGGACGCCATGGGGGAGGACACAAGGGATAAAACGACAGAAGAGGGAAAAAGACTCCCGAAGAAATGGAAGAAAAACAAGTGTTCCAAAAAGTAAAAAATACATTTTTAATAATTTTTTTATGTTTTGGTACATTGTTTTTCTTCCATTTCTTCGGGAGTCTTTTTCCCTCTTCTGTTGTTTTATCCCTTGTGCTGACCTTTGGAATCCATGGGACATTGTATGGCACCGCTGTGAGCCACAGATACACAGTTTCTTCTTTCTATAAACACACCTGTTATTATAGTTGATACATTGTGAGTACTGTTACTGGTACTATGATGTTTCCCATTATCAGTTTGTTTTTACATTTTATTTAGTTTGAGCAGGGGCGTAACGATAGGGGTTGCAGGGGTTGCAATTGCAACTGGGCCCCATGGTCCAGGGGGCCCATGTGCCTCCCTTGTACACCTGAATAGGAGGGATGGCGGGGTGGCATTTAGAGGACCCAATCTCCTCCATTTTCCTCTATCCAGTTTACTTGTCTTCTGCTGTTC
The DNA here is from genome assembly GCA_018402905.1 of Glandirana rugosa. Taxonomy (NCBI): domain Eukaryota; kingdom Metazoa; phylum Chordata; class Amphibia; order Anura; family Ranidae; genus Glandirana; species Glandirana rugosa. The sequence continues at coordinate 5,718,770 of BLSH010277625.1, forward strand.
CCAGGGCCCCTGTGTGCTTCCCTGGCCCCCCTGGGGCCTGCTGCAGAACTTGTGAAAGGGCCCCACAGCAGTACCGTAATAAAGGGACCCACAATAGGAGTAAAGGGCCCCAGGATCAGTGGGAAGAGGGAAGGGCCCTGGCCAGGGTTCGGGGGGCCCTTCATAATTTCTTGCACCGGGGCCCTGAATGTTCTAGTTACGCCTCTGAGTTTGAGATATTATCCTATATGTAATTTCATTCTAGATATCCTTCTCAAATGGACATCAACCCCCCTGAAGAAGACAATTTGTTGAAATGCGTTGGGTTCTTTATGTCCGCTCAGTTCAGCTGTATTTTGTACTTATCGTATTGAAATTAATGTGTGAATTTTAATTTTAATGGTGTTGTTAAAATGTCTTTTCTCTTTTGAGGTTTTTATATATTGATACAATACATCTTATCTTAACATTACTTTCATTCTCAATATTATTTCCTGGGTATTGTATAGTCCCAATTCCCTTCCATACCCCATTGCAGGGTTCCTTTTGCAGGTGCTGTTATTAGATACTGAAGACCATACATTCCTACAACTAAAACTTCATAATAATATTCACTAAACATATAAACTGCATTGTGTTTTTTAATGAATTGACATTTGAAAGGCATTTTCCTTCTTTCCAAGGCAAACGATAAAGGTCAAGTAACACAAAACATGCCCTGAAGCACAGCTGTTGCTAAGAACAGGTTGCCTGCAAGTCAGGTGTCTCAGACAGGCCAAAGGTCCTGAACAGCACTGTCTTTCTGTAATTCAAGTAGCCAGATTCCCCTTACCTTTGGGTCAGTGACACACTGATTTATTCAGGAGCTACAGATAGCCACAAATTTGCTCATCTTGCACTCCTTTAAAACAAATTATAATGTACTTTCAGCATGTACACGTCGGGCATTTTTATTGTAAAGTTTACCTGGAAGTGAATTCTTATGTAAATTTCATGTTTTGCTTGCATTGTTTTATATTATGCTATAATATGCTATAATATAACATAGTGTGGTCTACTTTCTTACGGAACACAGCAATTAAATCAGTTAGCCACACACAGAGCTTGTTTTTACTTTAAAGTGATTCTTAGGCCTCATACACACGGGCGTTTTGCACGCCGGCGTTTGTAGGCGTTTTTTGCAGCTCTCCATGTTATTCAATGGCCTTCTAAAAACGCCGGCGTTAGTGAGCAGTAGAGGGCGTCGGCGTTAGTGAGCTGTTTTTAGAACGCGGGACCATCGCGTTCTGTAGCTGTAGCGTTTTGCCGTTTTTTGACGCCAATTGGCAAAACGCTCACTAACGCTTGCTAACGCCCGCTAACGCCGTACCGGCGTTAACAAGCGTTTTTTGACGCCAGCGTTTTTAGGTTGAAAAATAGCAGAGGACTGATTTTTTTAAAAAAAACGCCTATTGATGCCGACGCTCACTAACGTTCGCTAACGCCGATGCAAAACGCCGCAAAAAACGCAGATTTTTTAAAAACCGTCGGACCTGGCGTTTTGCTTATTTATTATAAAACGCCCGTGTGTATGAGGCCTAAACCTTTGGATTTTTATTTTTTTATAATAAACATGCCATACTTACTTGCTCTGTGCAATTGTTTTGCACAGAGCAGCCCTGATCCCACACTCCTGGGACCCCGCAGTCCTGGGGTCCCCAACTGGCGCATCTGGCTCCTCCTCCTGATGAGTGCCCCCATAGGAAGCTGCTTCCTATTGGGGCACTTGTGCAGGCTTGATCCTGAGCCATGCTGCCTGTGTCCATTGACACAAACAGCGCAGCTCAGCCCCGTCCCCCTCTCCCTCATTACAGGATTTGATTGACAGCAGCAGGAGCCATTGGCTTCTGCTGCTGTCTCTCTGTCCTGTGAGGAGAGAAAGAGCAGAGAGAACACAGTGCTGGATTGAGATTGGGCTCTGGTAAGTATTTAGGGAAGCTGGGTTCACATAAGGTCTTTTAAGAAGTTGTAAAGACAGTTTTTTTTTAACTTATTGCTTCTATGCATTAAGATAAAAAAGCCTTCTGTGTGCAGCAGCCCCTCTAATACTTACCCGAGCCTCATCTCTGTCCAGCGATGTCCACGAGTCCCTCAGCTGCCTGGAACTCTCCTCCTGATTGGCTGAGACACAGCAAAGTGTGGACTATTCCCCCAGAAGTAAGGGCTGGCACTTTGAAATTACCATGACAGGTCTATAGGGAGATATATTTAACCCCTATGTGGTTTATGGAACGTATCCATACCTAGTTTGGCCTGCCTGCAATTGGGTCGCTGGACCTCGCTTACATATTTAAAGAGGTATTGCCATTGAAATGCAAAGCGGGTGAAGATTGAGGAAGCGTGTTTATATAGGCCAGGATATATGGATTATCCAACAAGCTGTGTATATACATAAAGTAACTACGAGGGATAGCAACCCTGTAATAATCTATCCACTCCACCTTCTGACCAGAATGCTCCTAGTTTTGTGCATTTGTTGCTGACCATTAGTCAAGTGAGACCTGTCTCCAATTGCATCATCTCCCTGTGTGTCCTGACGAAGCGAACAGCAAAATGTGTTGACGCACAGGGGTTCACTTGCTTGAGACGGTTTACCAATTCTATGTTTACATTGGTTGACCATGAAGGCCTATTTTATGTGCATATGACATCAATTTTTATATTCGCACTTATATATGTTGTATGTTTTCTTGTCTAGATTTTATATTTTTGTATCAATAAAATTTGTATTTTATTAACTATCTGGTCCAATTGCCTTTAAAGTCTGAATCACTAGTTTCTTCTTTTTTTCTTAATGTAATGCTCATAGCAACACAGTGGTGTAGTGGTTAGCATTTTTGCCTAGCAGCAAAAAGGGTCGCTGGTTCGAATCCTAACCACTACACTACCTGCCTGGAGTTTGCATGTTCTCCCTGTGCCTGCGTGGGTTTCCTTCCACATTCCAAACACATGCTGGTAGGTTATTGGATCCTGTCTAAACTGGCCCTAGTATGTGTATGTATGAATGCGAGTTAGGGACCTTAGATTGTAAGCTCCTTGAGGGCAGAGACTGATAGGAATGTACAATGTATAGGTAAAGTGCTGCGTAAATGGACAGCGCTACATATAGTAAGTACCAGAAATAAAAAATAATGACTGGCCAGTCTTTTTTCTCTTCTCTAATTGTGCCTATACCCTCTTGCCTCTAAACTATTATTAAAGCAGATGTGTTCTTCATATAACCTGTTAGCAACACTATTCTTCCAGTTCTAATCTATAACGCTCAGATGGACAATAGATAGTGACGAAATAACATATATAACCACCAATCAATACAGTTTGATTAAGCGGAGTAAAATAGGTACCCTTTGTCCCGAAAATGCCTTACTGAAGGAAGTCTAATAACTCCAATGTAAGGAAAGGGCTGAATATCAGAAAATCCCGAACCGTCTCAACTCCTCATTTCGGATTCTCAGGGTCACCTGTAAATCCCCTCCTAGGCAAAGCTCACCAACTGTTCTGGAAGTTTTATAGATAGGCAACTCCTATCCTCAAATTGATTAGTGGTTCCAAATTAACAACTGCTGCAAAAGGGAACAGACACAAAAGATACTCAACATCTTTCCAAATAACTGTTCTGTTTATTCGGTGCTATTGAATTTTTTTACACACAATTGCTTAGGGATCATATTAATATTACAATTTAACTTTTTTGGTAACATGGGGCGTAACTTAGGCAGGCTAAATTCTAATCAGGACTCAAAAGAATGCAACGTGTAATGAAAACGTGTTAGTGCCGTATGCACAATGAGTGCAGTGTGCAATACATAGGCAAACATAAAAAATAGAATACAATTTTATACAAAAAAATACAAATTTCCTTTACACCCTTAAAAAAATAGGAATGTTTGGTATGCCTACAAAAACAAAAAAAAACAAAAATGAAAAAAAAACAACAACTATGAACTATAGAGCTATAGAGAAATGAAACAAGTCTTTGTTAAACTCCCCCTATTAAAGCAATTACATGAAAGTATCGAAAAATGCCCACTAAAACAACTTCCATGGGGACAATAACCATGCGAGGACAGGTATATTCTAACCCCTCCTTGAGCATACTAGCCCAGAAAATGACAAAGGTATACACTTCTAGTAGAAACAAGTAACCATGCCTCCTTATACATTAAGGCTACATGTACACTGGATGTTGTTCAACCTCCCCTGAATGACTCAACATGATAGCTAGAAACCAACATTTAAAAACGTCTGTTTAACCGCGTTTGCATGCCGCGTTTGCGTCTAGAAGCGTTTTTTTTTTTTTAATGAAAAACATCTGTAAACAAAATGCTCCTAGGCGTGAGTTACCACATTTAGGCGCGTTTACAAGCTGTTACGGGCATTTGGCGTTTAAAATGTCTCTGAACATCCGTCCCGAATGCATTTTTTTTTGCGTTCCAAGAAATGCTTCTAAATTCAACTGCCTAGAAACGACTATAAATGACCCTGTGTAAATGTACTGATAAGATAACATAGAGGAGAGTTCAGGGGCAGCTGAAAAAAATGCCCAACTACTCGTAAACGTCTGTTTACCAGCAGCAGTGTACATGAACTTTTTTTAGGTTTGGATAATGTATGGAGAGATTAGAACCTCTGTTTGTTTTTATTGCTGTCCCTGCTGGGGATTTTAATTCTCTCTGTTTGTCTTCGGGACCATTGTTGTTGAGAAATCCAACATTTTAAATTGGCACTGGGACTTTCTAAAAAGTAATTCATTTGGAAGAGATTTCCTCTCACTTGTGTCTACAAGACAGGGGGTGAGAGGAGATTGTCCCATTAGGACACAGAAAACAACAAATCTGACACAGGTTTAACCATTCCCTACTCTATCTAAAACAAAAAAAAGTTATGACTTTCTATATACTTAAAACACACAGCCAAGGCATCAAAGGAGCGGCTCAAGAAGAAGCACATTAAGGCCCTGGACTGGCCTAGCCAGTCACCAGACCTTAATCCCATAGAAAATATGTGGAGCGAGCTGAAGATTCGAGTTACTAAACATTAGCCTTGAAACCTTAATGACTTGGAGAGGATCTGCAAAGAGCAGTGAGACAAAATCTCTCCTGAGATGTGTGCAAACCTGGTGGCCAACTCCAAGAAACGTCTGACCTCTGTGATTGCCAACAAGGGTTTTGCCACCAAGTACTAAGTCATATTTTGCAAAGGGGTCAAATACTTATTTCACTCATTAAAATGCAAATCAATTTATAACTTTTTTGAAATGCGTTTTTCTGGATATTTTTGTTGTTATATTGTCTCTCACTGTTAAATGAATCCTACCATTGAAATTATTGACTGATCATTTCTTTGTCTTTGTGGACAAATGCACAAAATCAGCAGGGGATCAAATACTTTTTCCCTCACTGTACCCAGTACCCCAGTAGCAAAAGAAATATGAAACAGCAGCAATGTTACATGAAACAATTCACCTATAGCAAGGAATACAGTGGATATAAAAAGTCTACACATCCCTGTAAAAAATGCCAGGTTTTTGAGATTTAAAAAATCAAACAAAGATAAATAACTTCAGAATTTATACTCCCTTAAGGCCTCATACACACTGACGTTTTACAGCCGCATTTTTGAGCTTTTTTACAGCTTAAAAACGCCAATCCATGTTATTCAATGGCCTCATACACACATGGATGTTGTTAAGCTGTAAGTGGCATAGGCGTTTTTAAGCTCCAAAAAAAACACAGGACCAGCGCGTTCTGAGGATTCAATGCTAGAGCTGTTCTGATGCACTGTCTAATTGGGCGACTATGTGGCAAATGAGGTTTAATGTTGATAAATGTAAAGTTATGCACTTGGGGGCTAAGAATATGCATGCATCATACATACTAGGGGGGGGGGGGGGGAGTACAACTGGGGGAATCCATACTAGAGAAGGATCTGGGGGTTTTGGTAGATCATAAGCTTAATAATGGCATGCAATGCCAAGCTGCGGTTTCCAAAGCAACCAAAATCCTTTCTTGTATTAAGAGAGGTATGGACTCCAGAGATAGAGACATTATTTTGCCCCTGTACAAATCATTAGTAAGACCTCATCTGGAATATGCAGTTCAGTTTTGGGCACCAGTTCTCAAAAAGGATATCGGGGAACTGGAGAAAGTGCAGAGAAGGGCAACCAAACTAATAAGAGGCATGGAGGAGCTCAGCTGTGAGGAAAGATTAGAGGATCTGAGTTTATTCTCACTTGAAAAGAGGAGATTAAGGGGCGATATGATCAACATGTACAAGTATATAAGTGGTCCATATAGTGAACTTGGTGTGGAGTTATTTACTTTAAGGTCATCACAAAGGACAAGAGGGCACTCTTTACGTCTAGAGGAAAAAAGATTTCATCTACAAATACGGAAAGGTTTCTTCACAGTAAGAGCTGTGAAAATGTGGAATAGACTCCCTCCAGAGGTGGTGTTGGCCAGCACAGTAGATTGCTTTAAAAAAGGCCTGGATTCTTTCCTTAATGTAAATAATATAACTGGGTACTAACATTTTTAGGTAAAGTTGATCCAGGGTGAATCCAATTGCCTCTCGGGGAATCAGGAAGGAATTTTTTCCCCCGTTATAGCAAATTGGATCCATGCTTTGCTGGGGGTTTTTGCCTTCCTCTGGATCAACTGTGGGTGAAGGATTGTATATGGGATTATTTGGTTGTGTATATATATATATATATATATATATATATATATATATAAATGTTTTTTGTTTTTTTTTGGTTGAACTGGATGGACTTGTGTCTTTTTTCAACATGACTAACTATGTAACTATGATGCTGACACTGGTAAAAGCTCAAAAACGCGGCTTAACGTTGTATACATAGAGTTAAGATCATGATGATCCGACTTGCGGTGGGACTTGTGTGCTGAGGATCTTGAAGGGGAACCTCTGCAAAAATTAAAAAAGAAATTTGCATGAGGTTCCACCTCACGTTGTACCAGACCCTTTCGGTCTGGTATGGATTTTAACCACTTCCACACTGCCTACCGTATATTTACCCCATGTCCGCCGGCCAACCGCACTGAGCTGCCAGAGCCAAAGAGCGGGGAACTGCCGATGTAAACACGGCGGTTCCCCGCTCTGTCAGTGCGGGCATAGGAGATCTACTGATCCCTGTCACTGGGATCAGTTAGATCTCTTATGCCCAAGGTAGCCTAGCCCCCCACAGTTAGAACACGCCTAGGGAACACTGTTAACCCTTAGATCTCTCCCTGCAGGTTAACTCCTTCACTGTCAATGGCATTTACACAGTAATCAGTGCATTTTATAGCACTGATCGCTGTATAAATGCCAATGGTCCCAAAAAAGTGTCAAAATGGTCCGACATGTCCGCCCCAATATTGCAGTACCGCTAAAAATCGCAGATCGCCGCCTTTACTAATAAAAAATAAAAAAAAATAAAAACCCCAATAATGAATTCTCATCATCCGTAAACGCGACCACTTTTGCGCAAACCAATCAATAAACACCAATTGTGATTTTTTTTATCGCAAATATGAGGAAGAATATAAATCGGCCAAAAACGGTGAAAAAAAATTTTTTTTATACTTTTTTTGTATTTGTATTTTAGCAAAAAGTAAGAAATTTGTGTTTTTTTGCAAAATTGTCGCTCTTCTTTTGTTTATAGCGGCGATCATAAATGACGCAGCGATGATCAAATACCACCAAAAGAAAGCTCTGTTTGTGGGAAAAAAGGACGCAAATTTTGTTTGGGTACAACGTCGCACGACCACACAATTGTCAGTTAAAGCGACGCAGCGACAAATCGCAAAAAGGGCTCTGGTCCTAAAGCGGGAAATCCTTCCGGGGCTGAAGTGGTTAAAGCACACTCATCCCTCTGTAAAT
>BLSH010277625.1:5726678-5747538 GCA_018402905.1 Glandirana rugosa
AAAAAGGGTGTTTATCTCGAAAGAAAACCACCTTGAAAGAAAACCACCATAAACACTAGCGGCGATATTTGTTTTTTTCTCACTGTTAAAAGGTGTTTTTTGTCAAAAAGAATGAAAAACGATTTTATGTTTAGGGGGGGTTTTTTTATGTTTTTTTTACAAAAAGTAGCCAAAACCGGCTAAATATAAGAAGGAGTATAAAAACCATTTTTTTTAACGTTAGTCGCAAATAACTAACCAAACGCGTTTTCAACGGCGTAAATGCCTACTACTCTTAAGTAAAGACCACAAAAATAAAAAAAAATAGTCATTACCGCCTAGCACTGATCGCTGTATAAATGCCAATGGTCCCAAAAAAGTGTCAAAATGGTCCGACATGTCCGCCCCAATATTGCAGTACCGCTAAAAATCGCAGATCGCCGCCATTACTGATAAAAAAAAATAAAAACACCAGAAATGAATTCTCATCATCCGTAAATGCGGCAACTTTTGCGCAAACCAATCAATAAACGCTGATTGCAATTTTTTTTACCAAAAATATGAGGAAGAATATAAATCGGCCAAAACCGATGAAAAACATTTTTTTTGTATTTTTTTGGGGGGGATTTGTATTTTAGCAAAAAGTAAGAAAAACTGTTTTTTGTGGAAAATTGTCACTCTTTTTTTGTTTATAGCGGCGATCACAAATACCACCAAAAGAAAGTTCCACCAAAAGAAAGCTCTATTTGTGGGAAAAAAAGGACGCAAATTTAATTTGGGTACAACACTGCACAACCGAGCAATTGTCAGCTAAAGCGACGCAGTGCCGAATCGCAAAAAGTGCTCTGGTCCTAAAGGGGGAAATCCTTCCGGGCTGAAGTGGTTAAGGGGAACCCTCACGCCAAAAAAAATGGCATGGGGCCCCCAAAAGCTAGCCCAACAGGTCAGGAAAGGGGGGGACGAGTGAAAGCCCCTGCCTCCTGGACCATATCAGGCGGCATGCCCTCAACATGGGGGAGTGGGTGCTTTGGGGCAGGTGGTCCCTGCGCCCCCCACCCCAAAGCACCTTGTCCCCATGTTGAGGAGGACAAAGGCCTCTTCTGGACAACCCTGGCTGATGGTTGTTGGGGTCTGTGGGCAGGGGCTTATCAGAATCTGGAAGCCCCCTTTAACAAGGGGCCCCCAGATCCAGCCCCCCGCCTATGTGAATGAGTAGGGGGTACATTGTACCCCTACCCATTCACCTAAAAAAAAGTGTAAAAAACTAAACACACTACACAGGTTTTTAAAGTATTTTATTAAATCAGCTCCAGCGTCTTCTCCCTCTCCGGCTCTTCTCCCTCCTCCAGCGTCTTCTTTCTTCTGCTCTTTTGTTGGGTCTTGGGTCTTATGGTGCTCTCCGCTGTCTTCTCCCTCTGTTCTTCTTCTGATGTTGACACGACACGATCTCCCGGACTAATGATGGCTCTGTGCTCTGCATTGACTTATATTGGCACGGGGCGGGGCCACCCGCTGATGTCATGTGGAGGCCCCACCCCTTATGACATCACCGCCCCATCATACATTGTTTTTCATGGCGCCCGTGTGTATGTAGCCTAAATATGAGTTATAATCTATTCAATTCAATTAAAAACAAAAGGAAATTATTGTTTAATGGTGAAAAAATAGGGGAAAAATTAGGGATGTGGCTGTATTAGCCAATTGCATTCAAATTGATGCTAAATAGTAGTCAGTACACACCTGCCACCTATGAAAGTGGCCCTGAATAAGCCCATATAAAGTTTTGCGGATCTTGTAGGATTTTTCTGACATTTACTCAGTTGCTTCTTAAAGTAAAAGACATGGTCTACAAAGAGCTTACAGTGCATCAAATGGAACTCATTGTTGGAATGTATCAGTCAGAAGAAGGTACAGAAAATTTCCAATGCCAATGGCCCAAAACATACCTCAAAATCAAGAAAAGAATGACTTCACAAGAAGATCAAAGTTTTGGAATGGCCTAGCCAGAGCACAGACCTGAATCAAATTGAAAATCTGTGGGGTGATCTGAAGAAGACTGCACAGGAGATGTCCTGACAATATGACAGATTTGGAGCACTTTAGCAAGGAAGAGTGGGCAAAGATCGCCAAGCCAAGACATGCCATGCTGATATACTCCTACCCCAAAAGACTGAATGTGGTCATAAAATCAAAAGGTGCTTCTTCAACAAAGTATTTCAAAAAATTGTTTTGGTTTTGGATAGAGCACAGAGAGATTATAATGTGTCAGTTGTTATTGCTGTCTGTGACCCCATTAAAGAGATGCCCCTCTCTATTTGTCCTGTTTTACCATTGTCATTGAAAGTGAAAGTAAAAGAAAGTCCCACATTTTGGATTGTCCCCAGAAAAGTAATAGAGGGGAAATCTTCCAATGGGGACACTAGTTCTGATGACCTGGTGGTCCCCAAGAGATTCTCTTTATTTACAGGGATTTCCTCTCACTTCCTGTTTGGCAATGGGACAGGGAGTGAAGGGAAATCTCTGCATTAGGACACAGATGGAGGAAAAATATCTGCCAGAGATTAAAAACAGCCCTTACTCTATCCAAATTTTGTTTAAAAATAAAGTTGTGGCTATAGTTCTACTTTAAGTGTGTGCACATCTGTGCAACCACATTATTGTAAGTTTTTATTTTATTTTTTACTCCTTTAAAGGGTAAATCCACTTTTGTGGGAAAAAATAGCAAAGAAAAACCAAAATAATATATTGTATATAATTGCTACACAAGTCATATTCTAATTGAATGTTATTAAAAATTACTTTTTCCTTTCAATCTGTAGCGCTGTCATTTTCTGTGAAATGCAATGCAATATGGCTACCTGGAGGCATTCTGTACATAGATGGTGTACAGGATGCCCCCCAGAAATATAATTTCCTGCTTGTGTGATTGGCTCACTGATTTTCTCAGAAATGTGCATTGAGATATGTCAGATTTTGAGCATCCTCTGCAATAAGATTTAATATTTGGTGAGATACTCCCAAAGGGCAATCATGTCTAAAGGGATGCAGACCCTACAACTTTCATCATTAGAGCCCTGCAGGTGCAACAGCTGATTGATAATTACAAAATCAGTCCCATACAGATTCACTCTGCACATGGACACAGACAAACAGCTATTTCTGCAAAATAACAAAAGGTAGGAATCTGCCAGAAAGTTTGTTTACATCCTTGCATTGTACATAGATCACCAAGAGGGGAATGTTTTTTTCCTTAACAGAAGTGCAGTTACTTCTTAAAGATTTCAGTTTGTTTTTAATTAAATTGCACATATAATAGGTCACATTAAAAGTGTAAAAAATTCAGATGTAATTAATCATGGCCTGATTTTTTTAAAACAGTAAGGCTGGGTTCACATTAGTGTGCTGTGCGACATCGCATGGGATTCTCACCGCGCTGCTGTGCAAATCACATGCGATGCCTATGCGATGCAAATTCAGCCATACAGATTTTATGGCTGAATTTGCATCGCATTCGGACCAAAGACGTGCAGGACCCTTTTTTTGGTCCGCACCAGAATCGGATTGCATGGGTGTTCAGACCTATGCGATCCGATTTATGTCTAAATTGTCAGTTCGCACTACGATATGCGAACCGATTTGGGGGTGTCATTAACTTTGTATTGGGAGTCCCAGCGGTCCGCATATGGCAGTGTGAACTGCCTGCGATGCGAGTACCCACAGTGAATTTGCAGGGCTTCCTGCATCGCACCAATGTTAACTGAGCGTTATGGTCTGATAAGGGTCTGTTTTTTTACATCTGGCATTTTTACAGGGGTGTGTAGACTTTTTATATCTACTGTATATTGCAAATATGTGATCATTAGGAATTAATATCCTGTAAAAACAATCAATCGGTGTACTGAGCAATTCCTTGTAAACCTTATACTGTGGCAATTACGCTACTCTAACAGTTCATCTGTCTGTAATATACTCTTTTCTGCTGGCCAGCTCGTTGGGACCCAGCTGTTATGTCAGAGTGCTCAGGATAATGTCTCTTTAAACACTGATGATGTCACTGGCTCTGGTCTCTTTAAGTTTTCATAATGTCACTGGCACTGTGATACTTACAAACAACACAGTTCCTCTATTGTCTAAGTGCAACAAGGATTTGGCCAGTGGCCTCTCACCAACTTCTTGTGTTAGCAGAAGGTCTCCCTCTGTATACTGGGTGAAACACAGTCAATCTGTGTCTGTAGCATCCTTCCCCCTAGATCAGACAGTAGGCTTTATCACCATCTGCGGCTCTCTCCAATATTCTCAGATGTCTGTTGCTGTGCCTTTATCCCTCTCAGGTGCTGCAGAACACAGTCTGTCAGCAGCCAAATGTGCACACAGTCCCCTCAGAAACAACCTTTACACTTCCTCTCCTCAGCCTGGAAAAACAGCAGTAAAACCACCTCTCCTCTTTGCCCCAGTGCTTTGTGGGTTTTACAGTTTACAACTTCTAGCTCACCAGCCAACTCAGCCTGAACTACACCTCACACAATCCTTTCAGTCCACATCCAATGTGCCTTCCTGTTGGGTAGAGGACAGGCTCAACACTGGTTGTACACAGCTCTACAATAGCGGTCCCCTCCTGTCCTACCTGTCCCTATGTAAAAGTCTCTTCTGATGCCAGACAAACATAGACTTGGGGGGGGGGGGGCATCACTATGCATTAAAGATGTCAAAGTATAGGACACAGTATACAGCTCGGCATCACAGGTAGGGGTATATTTCAGCCAGTAACACAGTATGCAGCTCAGCATCACAGGTGGGGTATATTCAGCCAGTACACTGTATATTCAGCCAGTATACAGTATATAGCCAGTACAGTACACAGTATATTCAGCCAGTACACAGTATATAGCTCAGCATCACAGGTGGGGTATATTGAGCCAGTATACAGTATATTGAGCCAGTACACAGTATATTCAGCCAGTACACAGTATATAGCCAGTCAAAGTACCCCATTTTCAGTGGGTCCAACACTAACCATAGAATGAAAGATCCCACTTCTCAACCATGGGAGAAATACACTTCTCTTTATGGGAGAACTAAAAGGACTCCTCCTATAACTCAGGTAGACTCTCAGTAATAGACTGAAGTGGGGATAGACTATTTAGAGGTAAGCCAGTGAGGAGGGAGTTGCAGTAGTCGAGGCGAGAGAGATGATCAGGGAGTGGATTTGAAGCTTTGTGGTGTCACTGGTTAGGAAGGAGCGTATCTTGGAGATGTTGCAGAGGTTGAGGTGGCAAATTTTGGATAGCGATTGGATGTGGGGCCGAAAGGTTAGTTCGGAGTCCAGAATTACACCTAGGACCTTGGCGTGGGGGGACATGTTGATAGTTGAGCCATTGATTTTGACAGAGAAATCTGGGGAAGTGGCACATGGGGGAGGAAATATCATAAGCTCAGTTTTGAATAGGTTTAGTTTGAGGAAGTGATGTGACATCCAGGCTGATATGTCTGTTAGTAAGTTGGTGATGTGTGAGGAGACAGATGGAGAGATCTGGGGGCTTGAGAGATAGATTTGTGTGTCATCCGCATAGAGATGATACTGAAAGCCAAGGGAGGCAATCAACTGACCCAGAGAGGTGGTGTAGATTGAGAAAAGGAGAGGTCCAAGAACATAACCTTGGGGGACACTGACAGAGAAAGGGAGAGGAGAGGAAGAAGTAGAGTTGTAAGTGACACTGAAGGAGCGGTGGGATAGGTAGGATGAGAACCAGCGAAGAGTACAGTCATGGAGACCAAAGGAGTGGAGTTTTTTGGTCCACTGTGTCAAAGGCAGCAGAGAGGTCCAGGAGTTGTAGTACAGAATAGTGTTGGTTTTAGAAATTAGTAGGTCATTAGTGAGTTTAAGGAGAGCAGTTTCCGTGGAGTGTTGAGGGCGAAATCTGGACTGAAGGGGATCAAGAAGTGTGTTCATGTTCAGATGGTCATTCAGTTGGTTGTAGACCAGTCTGGAGGAGTTTGGAGGAGAAGGGGAGTAAGGAGATGGGGCGTAGGTAATATTGGTGGGGTCCAGTGAGGTCTTTTTAAGGATAGGGGTGACTAGGGCATGTTTTAGAGAGTTTGGGAAGATGCCATAAGAGAGGGAAAGGTTGAAAATGTGAGTTAGAGAGTGTAGAATCGAGTCAGAGGGTGAGCGTAGCATTTGCGAGGGAGCAGGATCCAAGGGGCAGGTGATTAGATGGGTGTTTAAAAAAAGTTTAGCAACCTCACTAATACTAGCAGGGTTGAATGTGGAAAGTAGTGATTGTATCTGTGAACATGGGATGTTGAGTGGGGGTGGTTTACGCGCATTGGAGATTTCCTCACGAATATTATCAATCTTAGATTTAAAGTGATTGGCAATCTCCTGGGCAGTGAGTGAATTAGAGGGTGGAGGCAATGGAGGACAGAGTAGAGTGTTAAAGGTCGAGAAGAGTTGACGGGGACTGGATGATAATGTGTTAATGAGTGTGATAAAGTAGGTCTGTTTGGCAGTTTGGAGGCGGGAATAGTATTTTAGGAGGGCAGATTTGTAATGTTTGAAGTCTTCTTGGAGCTTAGTCTTATGCCACAGACACTCAAGAGCGCAGCTATGCTTTCTAAGACTTCTGGTGTTGTCTGTTTGCCAGGGTTGTAGCGGCTGGGGCCTGATTCTGCGTGTAGTGAGGGGGGCGAGCTTGTCTAGGGAGGATGACAGTGAGTTGTTTTAGACGATTGTGGCTAGGTTGGGGCAGGACAGGGGTGAGATTTTGTCATAGAGGTGGTCAGTAGCAGAGTACAGAAAAGAAGGGTTAAGGTGGCGAAGGTTTCTATGGATAACTGTTAGGCGGTTGGAGGGAGAGGAGGTGGAAGACAGCGAGATAGTGAAACTAATAAGGTGGTGATCAGAGAGTGGGAGAGGATTGTTGGAAAGGTTGCACAGAGTGCACAGATAAGAGAAGACAAGGTCTAGGGCAGCCTTCCTCAACCTTTTGAACACTGAGGAACCCTTGAAATAATTTTCCAGTCTCGGGGAACCCCTGCTAAAAATTAAAAATCTACAACTCATGATACATTAGTGTGACGGTCAATGGGAAGAATGCTCCTTACACTTGTGGTCACTGGGAAGTATTGCCCCCTTACAGATAGCTAAAAAGATCAATGGTATCTTTGGGAATTTATCTGAGAGGTATAAATTGCCCATTGCTCAAGGAACCCCTAGCAACCTCTGGAGGAACCCTAGAGTTCCACGGAACCCTGGTTGAGAAACCCTGGTCTAGGGTGTTGCCGTTGGCGCGAGTAGGAGACTGTATCCATTGCTTCAGGTTAAGAGATGAGGTTATACTGATAAGTTTAGAAGTAAGAGTAGTGATAACGTTAACAGGGATGTTGAAGTCGCCTAGAATTATTGTGGGGATTGCAGAAGAGAAAAGTGGGGTAGCCAGGCAGAGAAGTCATCAAGGAAAGTTGATACCGGCCCAGGGGGTCGGTAAATAACAGCAATTCTTAGAGGAATAGGAGAAAACAGACGGATGCAATGTGCTTCAAAAGAGGAGAGTGTCAGATAGGGTGGAGGGTGGAATACCTGATAGGTGCTGCATGGTGCAAGAAGGATTCCCACTGCACCTCCTTTCCGTCCACTTGGTCTAGGGGAGTGAGCCCAGAGAAGGCCACTATGGGAGAGGGAAGCATAAGCAGTAGTGTCAGATTCATGAAGCCAGGTTTCGGTAATGGCAAGGAGGTTGAAGGAATTAGTGATAAAGAGGTTGTGGAGGGCAGTGAGTTTGTTGCAGACAGAGCGGGCATTCCAGAGGGCACAGGAGAAGGGAGGCTGGTATTAGGAAGAAGAGGAATAGGGACTAAGTTCTGTGGGTTTGGGGATATATCACCAGAGGTTAGGTGAGGCAGGAGGGTGAGTAAGTTAATGTGGGAGTGTGATTTAAATGGAGGGGCATGCCTCAGAGTCCTGGTGGTTCTTTCAGTATATGGATGTAGAATGAGCAAGAGTTGATGGGAGCAGTAATAGGGAGAGGACAGGAGGTGGGGTGATATATAAAAGCTGGGTGGTGGAGAAGAGGGGTGAAGGTAAGAGAGTTTGAGGAGAGAGGACACAAGTGCCAGAAGGAGTGGTAGAGAGTGCATGTTATAGAGTGGAAGGAGAGCTGAATAGAGAGACAGGGTCACCTGCAGCCTGTTGGGTGTTTTCAGTGCAATTTGCTATGTATATTTGCTTTGTGCAATCGCTGAAGTGCAGAGCTTGAAGTGCATATCACTTGTAGAAAGAATCACTTCGAGAAAGAAGCCCCTGCACTGTGCTCCCCCAGCAATGTGCTGACCCCATAAGGGTGCTCAAATTTATGCTGGTATAAGGGTGGGGGTGGAAGTTTGTTAATTAATCATGAGTGAATATAAGGATGCCTAACAATCAAGCAGATCTTTCACTTGTAAAGTCAGACTACAGAGGGGCAATAAAAATAGCATCAGCACATAAAACTTAGGTAAGACACTACAGAGAAACAAACACATTATAATAATGCACACAGGGCAACAGATGGAGGAGGCCACATACCATAGCACAGATACATAGAGAGTAAAGCAGAGATCAGTTAAGGGTGGATGAGTTGTTTCAGCTGACACATACCATAGCACAGATACATAGAGAATAAAGCAGAGTCCAGTTAAGGGTGGATGAGTTTAAATTGCCCTGTAGGATTTTAAATTACATTTTTGTTTGTGTGCGCTGTAATCTTTTGTTCTTCTGATGCCAAACACAGAATCCTTTTCCTGTCAGTGCTGTGGACTGAGCTACAAATAGAATGGTTAAGACCTCTTTCAGGTTTTGGAGAGATTTCCTTTCAGTTCCTGCCCCAGTGACACAGCAGGAAGTAAGTGGAGATCTGTCTCAAAGTCCATCAGACAGTTGTCACCAGGACAGGTTTATTATACTTTCCCTCGCCTCCTGTTCCTGTGAAACTCAAAAAAGTTGGGTTGTCCATACCGAGGATAGTGGTCACCAAAATAGAGTGAATATCCCCAGCAGGGCCACAGACAGCAGCAAAACCTGACAGAGGGTCAAACCTTTCCACATTTTTCCCGATACGAAAGGAACATTTTGGCTTTACCCCAGATATCAAGGATAACTTACAACAAATTTGTGGCAGTGTTGAATATAAAACTGTTAACTTGCTGCACATTTTCACTGGCAAGTTGTGCACATGCAGAGCATTTGAAGTACAAGTTCTATTTGACACTTTTCCAATTTGTAGCAAATTTGCATGGCAAGTCTCCAGCAAGAGCAAAGTTGCAGTGGTGAGTCTACAGCAAGAGCTCTGCAAGTCTACAGCATGTAAATTCAGCCACAGTGACCCCTGTGGTGGGATGACTATTGCACAACATAGCTGAGCAGCAGACTTGCAGAATGTTTGCAAAGAAAGTTGATCTGGAGTCATGCAATGCAGTCTTGCTGCAATTGTGCAACAAACTTGTGAAGCCTGGCAAGTCTAGCAATAGCTTAGCAAGTCATTTTCAAACTTGCAGCACGATTGGTTGTTATCTGGGCCCATACAAGCTGAAAAAAGCACCCGTCTGACTCCGCAGTAAATAGTAGCTATTTTTTTTTTTAGCACTTCTACTGCACACTGAAGTCACTCCCTTATTGTATGCACCTGCTTTTATAGAGAAAATCATTAAACATTTTCTATTTGGAAGTTCAATGTATTTTACTGCTGAACAGGAAATAACTTTTTCTCCAGCGGTGCATACCTTCTGTTGGGTGATTAAACTGATATGCGTCAAACACATATGATTGTGCTGTTAACTGGCTATTTTATTCCAAGTAAAGTCAACAGAATTACCGAGGCAAAGGTTCCTTGGTGTGTTAAAATTTTGATTCATCAAGTTAATGCAGAGAGTTGAGGATCGATCAGCAGACGGTCCCTGCTTCAGGCCCTGGCAAGGATTTCTGGCGTAAACTCTGAGCTATTGTTAACAGACATGATATGTGATCTGCTTAAGGTAGGGGAGCAGGCCTGCAATCTGTTCTCCACCAAATGAATTGTTTATGATGCAGTAAACTAACCCCACTCAATCTGATACATTGTTTTTTCCTTTAATAGATATATTTGCATTCATATTGGTACTATATTACTGCGTCATTTATCAGACATGAAAGACATTTTTGTTTGGTGGTCCAGGTGTTCTGAAGAACGGTTCCTGGTGGCTGAACTTAAATTATACTCGCTGTAACTCCCTAAGGCTACAAACACAGATTATAGTGAGCGGTGTTTCTACCTGTACTAAAGGGAGTTAGACACAGCATGAATAAGAATGACTTTGAAGGAGATAAGCTTTTTCTAATTCCTACCCTGATTGCATTACTTTTCAGATGGTGTATGTATTTAAAACAGATACAGTGGGGAAAATAATTATTTGATCCCCCGAAGATTTTCTAAGTTTGCCCACTTACAAAGAAATGA
Organism: Glandirana rugosa; assembly: GCA_018402905.1. Classification (NCBI taxonomy): domain Eukaryota; kingdom Metazoa; phylum Chordata; class Amphibia; order Anura; family Ranidae; genus Glandirana; species Glandirana rugosa. Next base: position 5,737,127 of record BLSH010277625.1, read on the forward strand.
AGGGTATATCATTTTTATCATAGGTGTATTTTAACCACTTCAGCCCCGGAAGGATTTCACACTTTAGGACCAGAGCACTTTTTGCGATTCGGCGCTGCGTCGCTTTAACTGAAAATTGCGCGGTTGTGCGAAGTTGTACCCAAACAAAATTTGCGTCCTTTTTTTCCCACAAATAGAGCTTTCTTTTGGTGGTATTTGATCACCGCTGCGTAATTTCTGATCGCCGCTATAAATAAAAGAAGAGCGACAATTTTGCAAAAAACCCAAATTTCTTACTTTTTGCTAAAATACAAATCCAAAAAAAAAATATAAAAAAACATTTTTTTCATCGGTTTTGGCCGATTTATATTCTTCCTCATATTTGTGATAAAAAAAAATCTCAATCGGCGTTTATTGATTGGTTTGCGCAAAAGTGGATGGATGATGAGAATTCATTTCTGGGGTTTTTATTTTTTTTTATTTTTTACTAGTAATGGCGGCGATCTGCGATTTTTAGCGGTACTGCGATATTTCAGCGGACATGTCGGAACATTTTGAAATTTTTTTGGGACCATTGGCATTTATACAGCGATCAGTGCTATAAAAATGCACTGATTACTGTGTAAATGCCATTGACAGTAAAGGGGTTAACCTGCAGGGGGCGCTCTAAGGGTTAACTGTGTTCCCTGGGCGTGTTCTAACTGTGGGGGGACTGCCGTAGCTGGGGAAGGGAAGTGATCACAGCTTCCATGTAGAGGAAGGCTGTGATCACAGCCCTTCCCCCCTCACAGAACGGAGGTCCGTGTTTACTTACATGGACCTCCGTTCTTTCACTCCGGGGGGAAGGGGGCATCGCGGGTGGCCGGCGGAGATCGAATCCGCCGCACCCGCTCTCTGGCCCTCCCCAGACACAGTGAGCGCGTGGGCGCGCCGCCGGTGGCACGCGCGCGCACACTGGGCGCGATCTCGCAGCCGCCGTCATATGACGGCGATTTGCGCAGGAGTGCCACACCGTCGCCGTCAATTGCCGACCAGCTGTCGGCAAGCGGTTAAACAATAGAGACAGAATATCAACCAAAAATCCAGAAAAAAAAAACACATAAAACAAATGCTATAAATTAAGTTGCAGTTCAGTGAGTAAAATAAGTATTTGATCCCCAAGCAAAACTTGACGTAGTACTTGGTAGAGAACCCCTTGTTGGCAAGCATAGAGGTAAGAAGTTTCTTGTAGTTGGTGACCAGGTTTGTATACATCTGAGGAGGGACTTTGGTACAGTCTTTTTTTACAGTAATATGAAAATAGTTACTCTCCCCCACCCACATTGCCCACAGCTTATAAATCTTCTTTTTACAATAAAATACTGCCACTATATACCTTTTTGAAGGATCTGTATACCACATTTACACAATAGACTGCATAATTTCTTCATGCTGAGAGTTCAGGTAGGAGGAGATTTCCACTACAGCCTGTATACACGCCCACATGTGTGACGTCAATATCATGTGTCCTGGCTATCTCTGAGAACAAGTACATGTTCCCACCAGCATAAAAGACACAACTGAGCATGTGCAGGAGGACTACCCTCACTGTGTTAGCTGCTCTTTTGCAGATAGACAGTGCAGAAGGGAAGGATCTATGGTATGCAGGATAAAACAGCCTTTTTACACAATGCAGGGGATTAACCCCTTAAGTTCCACAGTGAGTATAACAAGCATGCTATGCTGCATATACAGACTGATTTTACTGTTGTGGGTTTAGTAACACGAGGTTTCTTGGCTGTCTCTTGGCAATTCGAGGTTTCAGGTCCCTTCATAAACTTTCTATAGGATTAAGGTCTGGAGACTGACTAGGCCACTCCATGGCCTTAATGTGCTTCCTCTTGAGCCACTCTTTTGTTGCCTTGGTGGTATGTTTTGGGTCATTGTCATGCTGGAAGACCCATCTTGAGTGTTTTGGCTGACGGAAGAAGGTTCTCATCCAAGATTTTACAATACATGGCCCCATCCATTTGCCCCTCAACGTGGCAAAGTCGGTTTGTACCTTTAGCAGAGAGTTTTTGGTTGGATTTTTGGTTGATATTCTGTCTATATGATGTAAAATACACCTATGACAAAATTATAGACCCTTCATTTCTTTGTAAGTGGGCAAACTTACAAAACCTTCAGGGGATCAAATGATAATTTTCTCCACTGTACATCCAAAAAAACTCACCATAATGGTCAGGGCTCTTTTTCCAATAATGGCACCTTTGTTCTGGTGCCTAGAGAACCAGGGTTGGAGTATGCAGCACCAATTTTTAATGTAGCTCTACCCCCGTAAGGGCCGGTGGATTTTTGGGTCTTCCCTTACACAGCCAGGAGACAGGAACAGTCTGGGGTATTTTGTTTTATTTTTTATTTTCTTTAGAAATGAACTTGAATAGGGATGGGAAGGCATGGGATGCCCAGAACTGTGAAACTTGAGGACTTGATACTGTCTCTGGCTGCTAGGACTTAATGTCACAATGCTGTCATCCCATAGGATTGATAGATAAGCTGACTCAATAACAATAAGTCCCAACTGTTGAATGCAGGTGCTGCTCCATAATGAAATGCTGATGCACCTGGCTGATTTTGGACCCTAAGCTGTCTCCTGGTAAGGGGCTAACAGAGTATTGCACCATGCTGCCCCTCCTCTGTCCATGCTTGGGGTGTGAAAAATGAAAGTTACTCACTCAGTCCCTCTTTGGTTAATCCTGAAGTCCAGATGGCTGCTGAACAGGCCCAGCTCCTGACTGTCAGTGTAAATCCAGCTAAGCTAGCTGAGGCTGAAAAGGGGTGTGAGTCATCAGCCCTCTCTCTTTCTCTTCCAATAGCTTGTTCTTTCTGCCCAGCGGCAGAGCCCCCCAGCACAGGGGTCCCCTCCAGGCAACTGGACCCTAGATTCTGCCTCCTCACTGCCAAGCTCCAGAATATTTTTGTTCTATCTTCCCTCCTTCTGGGCCTTACCCACCCAAGGATTGGAGGAGACTCCATAAATATTTAGGTTTAGTCTCTTCCGCCCTCTATTTTCTAGAACCATCTAGCCAGTTCCAGAAGCCAGGGGGAGGTAACAGATACCAAGCCCTTGAAGCTCTGAACAGCACAACCCAAACAATTAACTCCAGATCCTCTGAGTGCACAGGAGCTAAAACGAAATGTGTCTACTCTGTACACTGAGGGTGCTACATTAACATTAACTGTGATAACTTGTTCTTTATTTTGTTACTCTTTTTTGACCACCTCTTGGCTAAATTTATCAAAACAACTGTTGGGGAAAGGGTGTACAGGTGATGTTGAGAGGGGTAACAAGAGTCTTTGGGGGATTCTTTTTTTTCTTTCTACTACCCGATAGCCTGTACAGATGAAAAGTAGCCTTGCATATAAAGCAGACAACATGCTGCCTCCAATAACACAATTTAGCAGTATATTTTACTAAAATGTTTTTAGCAGAAGGGGCTGAGATTGTAAAAGGTCATCATTAATCTAGTGGGCCTGGGAAAACAGAGTGCGAATATGTCCCTGATAATGGGTCTGATTTACTAAAAGATATACTGTATATGTATGATTGTGACTAGATCACATAGAGGAGTATGGTTCTGAGCATATAGGTTTTTTGACATGCCGTTTAGATTGCTGTATGCACTTTTCATAGCAAGTCAATCACCATTTTTTTTTTCATATTAATGTATTTTTTACAAAAATGTTGGCATGCGCAACCTTACAGGTGCAGCTTACAGGAACAGAAGGAGAAAAGGAAACTTTATTTGCACGGTAAACTAGGAATGCACAGTATGTATTGAACATCAGTGTAAAATCAGCTAGATAAGTTCAGTGATTACAATCGCTATGAGCACAAATGTCTGCATGCATGGGGACATGTGATCAAAGCCTATCCTAACAATTCATCCCTGCTCATGTTCTTAATTTTAGTAAATCAGCCTTATTTTTATTTCATAGCTGGGAACAGCATAGACTACAGCACATAATCTTTATGTAAATGGTCTCACTCCACTTTTTTTTTTTTTTTTTACAAATTCTTTATATTAAGGCTTGCCAGTACATAAACAGATTGGGAAGGAAATGAACAACATACACCACGTCTCGACCAAGACCATAGTCTCAGAAAAGTACTGAAAGTAGAACAATGCAAACAGGACATAAAACATCCGCAACACAATACTAATATAAACAATAATGCAAATAATTAAAATATAACCAGATAAACAGTTGCAAAGGCTGGACCTCGTCATGTGAGGAAATATCTATGGATTCCCAGTCAAGTTCCTTGTATTGTCAACTGTGTCTGTGGAATGGGTGGCATAAGGGAAATAAGACAAAATGGCGGGTGGCTGTAGTATGGTTTGGTGGGTGGGTTAAGATCACTGTGGAAAGGAAGAAGTAAGAAAGTAAGATGGGGAAGGGGTAGAGGGAGTGTTAGGGAGAAAAAGCAGAGGGAAAGGGGTAGGGGTCTGGCTGCTATATGATGAGCATTGAAAGTTGGGAGGCTCTTGAAGGGGAAGGTTTTAGTGTTTTTCATGAGTTCCAGTGTTGTATATATTCTTGGGTAGTAGTAAAGACTAGCTAGTATAACCATGCAACTCTGAGCTTTTCATCAGTGCCTTTAAGAGAATGTTGTTTTTTTACCATTGTCATACAGTGGGTGGATGAGTTTGTTACCAGAGGACAGGGATACATGCTCAGGAAAAGTTGACTGTGTGGATGATAACCAATCTCATGTATGTTTTGAGGGGGCAAGGAGTTGTGGTGAATTTCTACACATTGGTTCAGACCTGGTTTCAGAATCATGACAACCTGGGGCAAGACATGCCTGCAGGTGATGAGCCATATCAGCAGCATAGAGCGGGTGAGTTTGAGAAGAAGGCATGAAAGACATGGGGGGGGGCTTTACCATCATTTTAATTTCTTATATCCAGAATCGTGATATTTGTTGCTAAAGGAGTATTTAAAGAAAGGGGTAAGAAGTTTGGATCACTCCTTCAGAGTGTGTCCATGTAGGTCTCATCCTGATCTCTCAAGGAGGGTAAGCCGAGAATCATGTTTGGCAGAAAGTAGCAATTTGTAGCATTTTTAACAGGACCAGATTCTGTGTACCCTCATTCAAAAGGCATCACGGGTGCCAACTGATAGACCCAGCTGTAGATAGGAAAGAGGGAAAGTGTATCAAATTGTCTCCGCCTCCAATTTCCCAAAGATGCTAGGTCAGGGTACAAAGACATATCTGTGAGTGACAGCCAAGCGGAGCAGATGATAAAATGTCTTGTCCTTTATTTGCCAGTATCCCTTAATTGGATGAAGGTGAGGTTGCAAAGTTTGTGAATACGCTCTGTGTTCCCAATGAATGGGAGCAGCACAGATTGGTGTACCGAGAGGCGCTTATTAGATAACACCCTATGGTCGGTCATCCAGGTGGTGCCTATTGTCAGGTGGGATTTAATAGTCTGTGGAATGGATTGTATGTTTTGAAAGTTATTGTAGGTTTTATTCCGGCAGGCTTATTTGCCCAAACAGTTTTGTTGAGGAAAGACAGTGGGATAAGCATATGATATAAGATATAGGTAACATTTGAAAGGGGATATAAAAGTCTTGGTAGAATCTTCTGTTTCAGAATGTTACATCTAAAAGTCCAAGAGCAGGTGTTCTGAGACCAATCTCTTCTCCATGATTAAGTCCCGGGGTTGGGGCGAAACATGTTGGAGACATAGTCTGCATGAATTGAGCTGAGGCTGCTTTTACTTGCTTCTACCAGCTTGCCACTCAGGCCAGGTGAGGTGTGTGATGGCCGGGCTACCTCTTTCTATGTTCTGAGACCAATGGTATACAGTACTGTGCAAAAGTTTTAGGCAGGTGTGAAGAAATGCTGTAAAGTAAGGATACTTTAAAAAAATATATATTTATTTTAATTGTTTATTTTTATCAATTTGCAAAATGCAAAGTGAGCAGACAAAAAAATCAAAATCAAATTAATATTTGGTGTGACTACCTTTAACCACTTCAGCCCCGGAAGGACACTTTAGGACCAGAGCACTTTTTGGGATTCGGCACTGTGTCGCTTTAACTGACAATTGCGCGGTCGTGCGACGTTGTACCCAAACAAAATTTGCGTCCTTTTTTCCCCACAAATAGAGCTTTCTTTTGGTGGTATTTGATCCCCTTTGCATCATTTCTGATCACTGCTATAAACAAAAGAAGACTGACAATTTTGCAAAAAAAAAACTAATTTCTTACTTTTTGCTAAAATACAAATCCAAAAAAAAATATAAAAAAACATTTTTTTCATCGGTTTTGGCCGATTTATATTCTTCCTCATATTTTTGGTAAAAAAAAAACCGCAATTGGCGTTTATTGATTGTTTTGAGCAAAAGTTGCCGCGTTTGCAAACCATGAGAATTCATTTATGGAGTTTTATTATTTTTTTTATTTTTTACTAGTAATGGCGGTGATCTGTGATTTTTATTGGTACTGCAATTTTGCATTTGGGCCATTTTGACACTTTTTTGGGACCATTGGCATTTATACAGCGATCAGTGCTATAAAAATGCACTGATTACTGTGTAAATGCCATTGGCCGTGAAGGGGTTAACCTGCAAGGGGTGCTCTAGGGATTAACTGTGTTCCCTGGGTGTGTTCTAACTATATGTGGGCTGGGCTGGTAGGGGGAGAGGAGTGATCACGGCTTCCATATACAGGAAGCCTTAGATCACAGCCCTTCCCCCTCTGTCAGAACAGAGATCTGTGTTTACTTACACGGGGGCCATCACGGGTAGCCGGTGGCGATCGAGTCCACCCTACCCGCTCCCTGGCCCTCCCGGAACACAGTGAGCGTGCGAGCGCTCACAGTGCGGGATCTCGCAGCCGCCGTCATATGACATCGGTTTGCGATATCGTGCCATCTTGTCGCCGTCAGAGTGCGGTCGGCGGTCGGCAAGTGGTTAAGCTTCAAACCAGCATCAGTTCTTACATTTGTACACTTTCACAAACTGTGTAGGATGAGTAATAAATATACCAAACAGGTGCTAATGATCAAAGGTTCCCCAAGAGATTGCTAGGGGTTCCTTCAGCAATAAGCTGAAGCCTCATACGGGGAAACGCGTCGGTTGGAGCTGTTTCTTTCTTGACGTCACCACGCACTAGCCTGTAGACCAAATACGCGGCTGGGAGTTGTATCGGTTGCCGTTTATTCTCACCCTCAGTGTAAGTGATACTTTTTTTAATAAATGTGTCTTGACTCACTACACTATGAAGTCTTTCCCTTCCTTTTTCCTCTATGTTGGTGAACATCTCTAAGGAGAAGATCCTTTGGGAAGAGATATATTTATGTGGTTTCTAACCCCCCATGTGACAGATGAAACAACTCATTCGTTGAGGTTTAACCCTCTCAGCTGATACATTGTATCCAAAGTCCTTTGAAGATATGGAAGGAGCTACAAAGCTGATTATCTTTACCACTGCCTATATGTGAGACCATTTGATTTAAGAGGCGTTTATTTTATTTGGAGAAACGCACAGTGTGAAGTTTTTTTTTGGTGTGAATCACTTTTCATCACGGGAACACATATCAATTTGGACTTTACATTAGGACTTTTTCAATATTTTTTAATATAATTTTTCCTTTATTGAGCACATGTATTATACTTTTCAAAATTGCATTAATTAAAGTAGTGCACTATTTGGTTAAAATAAGCAATTTCTGCCTCTCAGATAAGTTCCCACTGACAGCATTGATCTATTTAGCTATCTGTAAGGGGGGCATTCTTCCCAGTGACCACAAGTATAAGGAGCATTCTTCCCACTGCCCATCAAACTAATGTATCATGAGTAGTAGATATAGTAAGTTTTAGTAGGGCTTCCCTGAGACCAGAAAGCTATTTCAAGGGTTCCTCCATATTGAAAAGGTTGAGAGAGAAAGGCTTGTCTAGAGAGCTACTGCATTGGTTGTTATGCTTGTAAAAGTATCTTTTACATTAGGCCCTGGAGGATTTAGCTTTTTGAAATACAGTGGGGTAGAAAGGAGTTCCTTACGTAAGCTAGTTTGGCTGCATTGAAGGGTTTATGGTCCATCTTATGATTGAGTTCCAGTGCACAAATTTGGGAGAGTAGAATTGCAATTTTGTTGCAGTTGCTGTTGTTTGCGTCTGGTGCCTCTGGCAAGGTCTTGTGCACTTCCCAGACTGTGTATAGAGTAGGGTTGGAGACAGAGGTGGAATTAAAGTGAGATTTAAGGTCACTTTCAAGTTCTGTAGAGCAACCAATGTCATGTAATATCATTTAGTTGAGGAACCAGTGCCAAACCCTTTGTTCTTTACATCCCCAAGGGTAAGGATATTTGTTACAGATGTATGGTCAAAAAGATGAAACTAGGGGAGATAACTGTGGTGGATCAGAAATCTCTCTCTCTCTCTCTCTCTCTCTCTCTCTCTCTCTCTCTCTCTATATATATGTTTGATGGGTGTGGCAGAAAAAGGTATAATTCTCTGTAATAGGATGATGGATATACCAGAGATGTACACACCCATATTTTCCCTTCCACACAATGCCACCATTAATGGGAAGTCCAACTGCTTAGCCCAGTTCTGTCCCTAATGAAGCGGGAGCCGCAAGGAGAGTTTTTCAGGATGCCCAGAATTACGAAAGACTGGTGGGATGATGTCACTCCAATTCACAGAAAACAGGGGGAGAGAGGGCAAAGCATTGGTAAAGATACCCATGAAGAGATGGAGAGGAGTCTCACCGTATGACTGGGTCAGTGCAGAAGATAGCAGAGAGACATCCAAAGAGGCTGTCAATTGACAGAGACCGGGGTCTGGGTTTCATTGTTGGTGACATGGAGAAGCGACTCCTCTTCCTACTTGGTAAAGTATATTCAAGCTTCAATGTCTGTGTCTGACCCAAGGCTGTCAGATCCCAAGATCGTTGGGTGTGTTTTTGTTGGTGTTCCTATTGGAGAGATTTCCCAAAAAGGCTGCCATTCTCATCTCAAATTTCATCTGATTCCTGCTGAATTGGCCAACATTCGATCCATGGGTGCCACTGCTGGTAACCACCTAGCTCAGCCAAAATTGGTTGTTCAATAGCAAAAAATTGTTGCGCTAAACCTTTATATTAATAAAACATAAATAACACCTTTAAATGCAAAAAATGTGTATATAAGTCCAACATATCCAATATAATTGTGATCCAGTGGTTCCCAATCATTTCAAAGGCATTTACACTGTGCCTGAACGGACCTCTGAAGCTTTGGGGTCTGTTCATCTGGTAAGAGGCTGTCATTTTATGTATTGGTGAAGGAGTCACAAGGGATTTTGAAGAAGATTTGATATGACCGGATCACAATTATATTGGATATGTTGGACTTATATACACATTTTGCGCTTACTGTAAGGGTGTTATGTATGTTTTATTAATTTAAAGGTATCGCACAACAATATTTGCTTTTGAATGTATTACACAATTGTATCTATGTGTTTTTAAGTGCTGCTGTACATTTATTTTCTCATAGTGATTATTTCATATTTTTTTGCACCAAGCACAGTTTTTTCTTATAAAAGTTGACTATTGAATAGATTTTTTGTCAAAGGAGCCAGATTAAAAATTGTCGGCCAAACAGTGATTGCAGTCATTCAAATTGTTAGCTTTTCCAACAAGTCCTCTTTTTAAAACAATATTTCACTGTTCATTTGGATAGAAGTACACGTCACACGATGAATTATTGTCGCATATAAAAACCTGAATATATTGTGTGCAGGACTTCAGGTATGAAACTAAGTGATTTTACAGGTAATCTGGCTCATGTGTTAAAGTAGAACTATGGGCAAAACTTTTCTTTTCATTTTGGATATAGTAAGGGAGGGTTATAACCACGGTCAGATTTTTTTTCGCCATCTCTGTCCCTTTGAGGAGATTTCCCTTCACTTCCTGTCCCATAGCCAAACAGGAAGTGAGAGGATATCTCTGCAAATTAACCAGTTAACAACCGCCCTATAGACAATTGACGTCTACAGGGCGGTTGCTTAATTCTGGGAGGACGTCTATTGACCCCCTGGGGCGCGCACACGGGAACATCCGTGACCGTCGGGTCCGGGGGACCCGACTGATCACGGATCGTGGTGAATGGCCGCTGTGAGCGGCCTTTCACCACGTGATCGCACCGTCAAATGACAGCGTGATCACATGTAAACAAGCCGGCGCAAGCGCCGGCTTTTCTCTCCTCTCCGCACCGATCGGTGCAGTGTGAGAGGAGAGAGGGGGGAGAGAGGAGGTGCTGCAGCGCTGTGGGCGATGTGCAATGCCCACAGCGCTGCCTAGTGACAGATTACAACCCCCACCATCCATTTACCACCCACCCCCCAGCCATCATCAGCCACCCACCCAGCCATCATCAGCCACCCACCACC
>BLSH010277625.1:5750341-5772323 GCA_018402905.1 Glandirana rugosa
AGAGTCACCTATTTGTTACATAAAAACCTTATGGGAAGGAGATTTACAGTGGTCATGTCGATTCCTAAATTGGTGAAGGAATTACCAGTAAAAAAAAAATAAATAATAAAAACGCCATAAATCAATGTCCATAGTTTGTAGGCGCTATAACTTTTGCGCAACCCAATCAATAAACGCCGATTGCGATTTTTATTACCAAAAATATGTAGAAGAATATATATCGGCCAAAACTGATGAATACATTTTTTTTTTTTTTTTTGGATATTTATTATAGCAAAAAGTAAAAAATATTGGTTTTTTTTTTCAAAATTGTCACTCTTTTTTTGTTTATAGCGGCGATCAGAAATGACGCAGAGGTGATCAAATACCACCAAAAGAAAGCTCTATTTGTGGGGAAAAAAAGGACGCCAATTTTGTTTGGGTACAACATCGCACGACCGCGCAATTGTCATTCAAAGAGCGACAGCGCTGAAAACTGAAAATTGGTCCGGGCAGGAGGGGGGTTTAAGTGCCCAGTAAGGAAGTGGTTAAATCCTTAGCTGTACTGGTGACATTTAGAGGAAGGGTATTCCAAAAATACATTGTTTATCCACTGAGACAGGGAAAGACCTACTAAATCTGACGTGTTCAGACATCCAAGCTGTAATAAAGGGTTAACGTTTCCTCTTCACATAACTGGTACTTCCTAATTGTCTCTGTAATTTCTTCAGCAAACATTTACTTTGGGCGCCAACTGACTGAAAATATTTGGTTTGTACCAGATGTGTCGCGTGTCTATCACTAAAACATTAGCTAAAGGAGTGATTTGGGGAAATAAATGCTCCAAGCAGACATGAACCCTGGCACCGCAGGTGAGGCTCAGCTCTCGTATGTTTGCATGTAGTGGGGAATCCATTCTTTGTGCGAGTTTACAATTGTGCAGCTAAATAGGCTGGGCTAAGATAATATAAAATGTAAAAAGGCCTTTCTAGGCTTCAAGTAAAATCAGTAAACTGCTAATTCTTTGCAGGTAGAGTCTTCTGTGTATGCCTTTAGAGCCCATTCACACCACAACGCAGTACGCTGTAGCCGACAAGTTTTTGTGCCTTGATGTGTGTTGTGGCGCGTTACCTTAGCATTGTGCCCACTGCGACGCGTTACAGCATAAGTGTGTTAGAGTTGCATTGCGGCACCTTTCACAATACAGAACACCAATGCACTTAGTATGTGTTACCATTAGGGATGCACGATACCATTTTTTTTTCTTTTTAGTATTCGCTGATTCCAATGGTTTCTAACAGCATTCCCCTTACTTCTCCCTGGCAGGTACATAAAAGGTTACGTAGGGAGGTGAGGGAGGAGGAGCTGGTCCAGCACAGACAGGAATTAGACACTTCCAGAGAAAAAAGCTACGGTGTGCAAGAAGGAAGGGGGCTGTGCTAGGGAATTGACCCTCCAGGAGTAGTCAAAGTTTTTAGCAAGTTCAAAGGCATGCTGTAAGTGAAAAAAAAAAAATTTAAAGAAAGGAAAACATTTAAAGTAAGCATTTAACTACTTAAGGATCAGAAGAATATCCCACCTTAGGACCAGAGCACTTTTTGCGATTCGGCACTGCGTCGCTTTAACTGACAATTGCGCGGTTGTGCGACTTTGTACCCAAACAAAATTTGAGTCCTTTTTTTCCCACAAATAGAGCTTTCTTTTGGTGGTACTTGATCACCTCTGCGTCATTTCTGATCACTGCTATAAATAAAAAAGTGCGACAATTTTGCAAAAAAAAACATTATTTCTTACATTTTGCTAAAATACATATCCAAAAAATATATATATAAAAACTAATTTATTCATCAGTTTTGGCCAATTTATATTCCTCCTCATATTTTTGGTAAAAACAAAATTGCAATCTGCGTTTATTGATAGGTTTGTGCAAAAGTTGCAGCTTTTAAAAACCATGACAATTAATTTTTGGCGTTTTTACAATTTGTTTTTTTTGTACTTGTAATGTTGGCGATCTGCGATTTTTATCGAGACTGTGATATTGGGGCGGACAGGTCGGACCTTTTTTACACTTTTTTAGGACCAATGACATTTATACAGCGATCAGAAATTTAAATATCCACTGATTACTGTGTAAATGTCGTTGGCAGGGAAGGGGTTACCCTGCAGGGGGCGCTCTAGGGGATAATTGTGTTCCCTGTGTGTGTTCTAACTGTATGGGGGCTGGGCTTCCACAGGCACCAGAGATCTAACTGATCCTGAGTACAGGGATCAGTAGATCTCTGACATGCCAAAAGGGGAAGCTCCACTTGTTTGCTCCCCCCTCCCCCCCCCGCTGTTACATTTGGCACCTCACCTTTTGGGAGGGAAGGGGGGAGCAGATACCTGTCAAAACCAGGTATTTGCTCACACTTCCTCGTAAGATCCCTGTAATAATGTGTGGCCGTCTATGCAATGTCCGGCCCCTCCTCCTTCCCCCCGCTGCCTTCTGGGAGACCCACAGGTCTCAGAAGGCAGCGGGACCATTCAGAAAGCATAGCGCGATTCGCTCATGCACAGTAGGAAACAGGCTGTAAACCCGTAGGGCTTCACTTCCTGTTTCCCTTATTAAGGATGCCAACGCCTGCATCTGGAGCTGATAGAGGGACGACATCGCGGGACAACGGATGGCATCGCGGGCTCCCTGGACAGGTACGTTTCCTTATATTAGAAGTCAGCAGCTACAGTATTTGTAGCTGCTGACTTTTTAATTTTTTTTGTCCAGGCTGAACCTCCTCTTTAATATAAGTATGCCTGTTCCTTGAAGAAGATGAATACAGAAGTGAGCGCTGGTGCAGTAAGTGCATATTGGTGCTGATAGGATCCAAAACTAAAAAAAAAAAAAATCAGTGTTGCTAACCATCAGTATTTTTACTGGCAGCCAGTAAAAAATGGGCACTTCTCTCCTGTAAATTTCAGTGACAGGAAAAGGTTGCCAGTAAACAATATGGCCGTGACACTTGGCTCGAGACTGCATATTGGCATCTCTGCTCCAGAGTGCCTGCTACAGTGTGTTCGGGAGCCGCCGGTGGGGGCAAGTCTAGCGGAGGCAGTGCACTGTCGTGTGATGTCATGGTGCAAGCCAAGCCGAGTGGATTGGCAGGCGCCTCGTGCGTTGGTCGGGAGCAAGACAAGCCGAAAGCGGGACTGTCAGTGCTGTTTGGACTGGAGTGGACTGAAGGGACCATCTAGAGTGGAGAGAGAGACTGTCACTGTGACTTAGGAGGGGACGTGTCATGTTGGTGAGGTGTCATCATCATCTGTGCTGCTGCACACTGCTGTCAATGTCACTGTGAGAGACAATGCCATGTGTGTGTGCCCTCCAATCTAATTTCTTGCCCTCCTGAGCCCTGTCCCTGAGCTACTTACTTATTATATTGAAAATAAAATAAGAAATATGTTTTTTGCCTTAATATCTACCTTATATCACATTGCTAATTGCATATTGTTCTTGTTTGTAGCCTAAATACTGACATTTGCACTTAAAACTGTAATTTTGCAAGTTTTGGAAATGCCAGTAAAAACTTGGCTGTGCCAGTAAATTTTAGGTGTTGTGTTAGTAAATTTCAATCTGGTAGGTTGGCAGCACTGACTAAAGATATACTTTGTTGCATGTTAGTGCTGTGCAGACCCCTTCTAGCATCTTTGCAGTCGCTTTCAGTCTACTTGCATGCACTCCAGCATTGCTCAAGATGAGCTTCCAAAAAAAAAATCTACAACTCATGATACATTAGTGTGATGGTCAATGGGAAGAATGCTCCTTACACTTGTGGTCAGTGGGAAGAATTACCCCCTTACAGATAGCTAAAAAGATCAATGGTATCATTGGGAATTTATCTGAGAGGTAGAAATTGGCCATTGCTCAAGGAACCCCTATAAACCAGCACAGCCACTTATAGACTCCATTATTAGCACCTGTGACAGGGTGACAACATAGAAGAGCAGTAGAGGGATGGGGACAAAGCGGTGTCAACCCATGACTGCAAATGCCTGCACAAGAATCTCCTTTGCAGGATGACCTAATATTACTTTTCTGAAAGCTGCAGATTTAAAAATAGTGAAAATGACTTTTGAAATGACATTAACATGTTAAAGTATATGTGAGACTTTAACTATAGCTGCTAACCAGAAATCATCTCTTAACTCAGCTTACAGCAGAAATCTGATTGGTTAATGTGGCTTATTGTGTTTTGCACATTCTTGTTACATTTACTGACTAGACCTTTAGCTATAAAAATCCATCTGGTCACAGAACAAAACCACAAGGCAATTTCAGAAGAACAAAGAAACATTTTGTGAAAAAAATAACACCGTTTATGAAATCCCTGTGCTTTTAATATTCACGTACATGGAAAAGAATAGCAAAAATAGACCATGTTGATAAATCTGCTGCTCTGGTTGTCAGGAAAAGACTTTTCAGGCTGTAAGGTGATGGGCTCCATATTTTGCTCACATATTCACTTTAAGAACAATACATGCTCCAAGTGCAATTCCAATTTTGTTGAGAAAATAAAAACCATCCCCTCTTTGTGATGTATGTCAACTGCAAGTATTTGAACGCATTTTGAAGTAGATTCCTACTTTTTCTGCTGTAATGAAATAGCTGCTTGTTTTACCAGATCCTTTGCAGACGGATTCTGATTCTGGTTCATTATAATCATCCAATGCACTGTAATGGCCCGTACAGACGTTCCGAAAATCGGACGAAAAATTCCGCTTTCGAATCGATCATACGATAAGCAGATCGTTAGTACAGAGCCGGTCATGGTAGTTCATCTGATATTATTAGATCGGACATACCAGATCATACGATTTTCGTTTAATCAGTACAGTTGTCATCCGAAAATACAATACAAATACTGTATTTAATTATATTATATTATATTATATTTTAAATGTATTTAAATATATTAAATATTTTGTATATAAATCAACAAAAGTGAGTATACCCCTAAGTGAAAATGTCCACATTGGGCCTAATTAGCCTTTTTTCCTCCTCAGTTTCATTTGATTCATTAGCATTACAAGGTCTCAGGTGTGAATGGGGAGAAAGTGTGTTAAATTTGTTGTTATCGCTCTCACTCTCTCTTTGAAGCCAAAGCCGGGTGCGCACACCTGTGATGCCGACACCACAGAGGGGAGGGGGAAATGAGCGAGCCATCGGGCGGCCGCATCGCTGGAGCGAGGGACAAGTGAGTGGCCGATTGTTAAAAGTCAGCAGCTACACTTTTGTTAGCTGCTGACTTTTAACAGGGTGGAATCCGCTTTAACTCTTACACAGTACCAATCTCGTAACCCAAACATGACACTTAAAGAATATGTAAACCCAACCTTTTTATATTCCTGATGTGTGCGTGTTGTAGCATGCACTTGTATGAAAAAGTATCCTGTTCTCTTTGTATTGTATCCTTTGTGTGAAATACCTGGTGTACTTGGAGAGCAAATCCATATCATCATGGTCAGTTTTGTGGCTGTGCTGGAAGCTAATCCAATGATCAGGCTTGTGCTGACACACCCCATTATAAATGTTCCTCCACCATTGCAAAAAAAGAGGTGGTGGTTACCACATCCCTAAATTTCTGACAAAGACCCCTATGTGGGACTTTAAATGGTAAAACACCACCCAAAAGTATATAAAATCAAATTTTATTAAACATTTTAAAAGTCATCACTCGTCTGAGTGAAATCTAAAATCGGCACAAAAAAGTTACACTTCCTAGATAATTTTAAACAATCGTACAGTGCAAAGATATACAAAAATACATAATTTTACACTCCATTATCCGAAACCATATATCGGTACCCGACGTGTATCAGGTCCAAGCCTTTCGTCAGGGGTATATAACAGGAGGATATTAGAATAGTAAATGTATCCAATGCACAGATGTATATAAGTGAACGATTGCAGTTACAAATCAGACAAAGGTAAACGTCACTTCCAGTGGTGGTGTGGGGAGGACAGGAGGGATGCAGCACCGCCCTAGGCCAGATAAAGATACCCGTAAATACATTTTTTTCGAATCATAGAATGCGCATTGATCGTGCATTCAGGCCAATAAGGGGATGTCCCCTGGATATGCGTACTGCCTGGGAGGACTATGCACGGACGGTGCAGCCAATATCAGGCCCAGGACGAGCTCCCTGTATAGGGATTCAACCGGTGGCATATCCCACCGGCTTCCTTGTTTGTTTAAAACCCTTGATTGTTGTGGAACTTACCCTGTCAGTCCAGGAGTGATGTTTACCTTTGTCTGATTTGTAACTGCAATCGTTCACTTATATACACCCGTGCATTGGATAAATTTTGTATTCTAATATCCTCCTGTTATATACCCCTGACGAAAGGCTTGGACCTGAAACACGTTGAGTACGGATATATGGTTTCGAATAATGGAGTGTAAAATTATATATTTTTGCACCGTACGATTGTTTAAAATGACCTAGTAAATGTAACTTTTTTGTGCCAATTTTAGATTTTACTCAGATGAGTGATGACTTTTAAAATGTTGCTTAAAATTTGATTTTTTTATACTTTTTGGGTGTTGTTTTACCATTTAAAGTCCCACATAGGAGGTTCTCCTTATCTTTGACCCACCCCATTGCACAGCCTTTTACTGGGAAGATTAGTGTGCCACTGTTTCTCCTCCCCCAGCTCCTTATGCAGCTGAGAACAGAGGGAACGTGAACGCTTATAAAAAAGAGGAAAAAAGTATTTTTAAAATTTTTCATATCTATACACAAATGTTTTGCCTTTCATTTCTATTTTAAACTGAATGGGTTGCTTTACAAGGTGATCGTTTACAATCACTTTAATTTGAATACTCCCTGATAAAAACTTAAACACTATTGCTTTGGCTTGAGAGTAGCTGTGGTTTGATGCAAGCTCATATGGATGACTTAATAAGCATATTCATAAACAAGCAACATTTTCCCATGCCTATACATTTCTTACATTTGACCACAGTATTTAACCACTCAACCTTTGTGTGTCTTCAATATTGTCAACAATATTGCTTCTTTCAGTTTGAGCTTGGGTTCAATCTTTACACAATAAATCAAGCAAAGTAATGGTAAAACAGAATAGTATTATTATCCAAAAAAAAATCAACTGAAGGTTCCCTATCAAAATGACTCCTTCTTGAACATGTAAAAGGTGACAATGTTGTCAGCCCACCCTGAACCATTCATACCAACACTCATGAACCACACCAGAACTGGGCGGCCCATAAAGCCTCTGTGCAAGACATACTCATCCAGTTATCTTCCTGCTATAAGAAACATTCCAAAGCTATAATATGCGAGAAAGAAACTAAATGGCATTGTTTAAAGATCATCAACAGAACCTGTGCTTAGATTTATGTGGCAGGATTGACATGGTGAGACTGGAACTTAATCTCTGTTTAACTAAAAAGGCGGAGAAGCACTTGCGTTGGACTAATGCAAAATTTTAGCACCAGGCTGATCATCCTGGGAAACTGCTGGCTAGAAAGTTGTCCCCTAGCAACTTAGTTGTGTCAGTGCCTAAAATAAGACAACCTAATGGGATGTATACTCAGAATTTACTGATGGCTCTTAAGAAGTTCCAGGAGTTTTAGGAAAAACTTTATAATGACCCTCAACCTTCTGGCCAACAGGATTGGAATAGCTTTATTTCCAATGTACCTATCCTGTCTCTCTCGGATGCTCATTGGAATTATTGGATGGCATTAACTCTCTCAGAGGTGCTCCAGGCAATCAAACAGGCTAAGCCTGCTAATGCTCTGGGTCCAGATGGATTCACTGCCCTTTTTTATAAAACCAATTTGCTCACATTTTAGCTCCTCAGCTGGTATCCTACTTTAATGCTTTGAGGGAGGGTGGTTCCATTGATGCAGATTCTAATAGAGCTTTTATCTGTTTGGTCCCAAACCTGCATAAAGATCCCTGTAAAGTGGCTAATTATAGACCAATTTCTCTGATTAACTGCGGGCTAAAATTACTGGCAAAAATGTATGCTTCTCGATTGAATCATTTTATAGCCAATTACATTCATATTGACCAAGTTTGTATTGTACCGGATCGTCAGGCCTTGATCTCGATGCTTCACACCTCCTATGGCAATGGGGGCATGAGGAAGGGCATGTTGCTCTCTCTTGATATAGGGAAAGTGTTTGATAGCATTTCTTGGGACTATGTCTTTAGAATTTTGCGTGGGTGGAACTTTGTCTTTTTTTTTTTTTTTTGTCTTTTCTTCGGGCCCTCTATAGCAACCCCTCTGCACATATAGGACAAAGTTGCTTTCCTGGCTCAGCCCCATGGCAGCACGACCTTGGGTCAACCCCGCCCCCTTGACCCCGTATAGGACATCCCTGAATAGAGTATAAAAGGACAGCAGTACCTGGTGAGGATGTTCTTATCCTGTCCTTGCTCCGGACGTCCTGATATCCTGCGGTAGAAGGTCCCTGTTTAGGGGGTAAAGCCCGCGGATGGTGGCGCTCCCGGTGCCAGAGGTAGCGCTGGCATAAACTGCCATCAGTCGCGCGGAAGGTAGCCATCCTGAGCTTCTGTTTCTTGTATCCCTGTAAAGTGCTGTTAGGCTTCACCAGGGATTCCGGGCACCGCTGATTCCTCCACTTGCTCCCACTTCCGGGTTCTGCGTTCCACCCGGCTGGCGCGCCTGTATGACGTCACTGCGTCCTCCCTGGTTGGCCGAGCAGGCGCGGCTGTGATTGGTGCGCCTGATTGGCCGATGGGGGGGGGCGGCGTTTTTAAAACCAGGGAAGAGGATCTCTTTCCCTGTGGCTGCCAGCTGCTCGGGCGGACGTGCTCCCGGTGAGTGGGGGGGGGGGGGATAAGGGGGCTGGTGCTTTGGACCTGTCTCCCTATGTGGTATGTGCTGTGCTCACTAATATGGCTCCTTTCCCTGCAGCATCCTCTAGCAGTCTCCCTGTGTTTTGTGTGCTGTGCTGCTGGTTCTGGTGAGTGTGGGATGTGAAGGTGGGAAGGAGGATGATCTAGTATAGAATGGTTGTGGAAGTTTCTTTGTTTTTCTTTGTGTGTCCTTCCAGCCCAGGATGAGCTCGCTGGTTCCTATGCAGGAGGCACTGAAGACTGTGGAACGGTAAGGGGCAGCAAGGGGAGTCTCTGTCATTAAAATGACGACCTATTATGGACCACTGACGATTGTTCCCCTTCATTTTAGGGGGAGAGGTGCGTCGCTCAGAAGCCGCAAGAGGACTATATCTTCCTCGGATAGCCATCACTCTCCATCTCCACAAGAGCGGCACACTAAGGCCAAGGCGAAGTGCCACCACGTCCAGCGTAGTCTTTCCCAGGAGTCTGTGGGGTGAGCTACTAGCAGGTTGCATTGCAGCCATGATTCACCGGGCCCTGCTGTGAAGCATTCTGCAGTTTTCTGGGCCCGGGTTCTGCCTACTAAACGCCTCTGTGAGCCTTGCTTTAAGGAAGCATCACAGCCGAGCCAGTTGGGGAGTGAGGACATTAAATCTTATATTAAGCGAGCAGTGGAAGAAGGGGTTAAAGCCCTATTGCCTGTTTCCCCGGCTGCCTTGGGTTCGGCTCGCAGACCAAGAAGAGGCGACTCTCCAGCACCGGATGTGATTGGGTCGGATTCGGAAGTAGGATCAGAAGGAGGCCAGGAGACTCTGGACTTTTACTCGTTTGATTTTGCCATGGTTCCTTCCTTCATTCTAGCCGTAAAACAGGCTATTGAGGGGGAGGATGACTCGCAGGTACACAGGAGCCAAGGAGATACTACCCAAATTTGAAGAGGGAACTGCCAAAGTTTCCATTCATTGCTGAGATTAAGGAATTGATGGAAGAGGAATGGTCCAAACCAGACAGGAAACCGCCTGTACACAACAGAATTAATAAGCTGTACACGTTTAAGCCATCAGAAGTGGAGTCCTGGGATTCCCCTCCCAATGTGGATGCATCTTTGCAGCGACTTGCAAGACATATCACCTTGCCACTAGAAGAAACGGTGTCCTTTAAAGATTCCATGGAACGTAAGGCTGAATCTGAACTAAAGAAGGTGTTCACCATGGCGGGGGCCTACTGCAGGCCAGCGGTGGCCCTCACTTCCATTGCCAGGGCAATAAAGGTCTGGTCTTCGGAGGTGGAGTCAGCCTTGGGTTCCCCCTCAGAGGAAGACAGTGTGGTTTCAAGCCTGCAAGCCCTGAAGTTGTCGGCAGAGTTCATGGCGGAGGCAGCAGTTGACTTGGTCAGATTTACCTCCTGTATCATGGCACACTCGGTCACAGCCAGGCGGGCTCTTTGGCTGAAGCATTGGGCCACAGATTCAGCGTCCAAGCAGGTGCTGTGTTCTATCCCATTTTCAGGAGGCACGCTCTTTGGCAAAACATTGGAGGAAGCTATTCGTCGGGTGACAGGGGGAAAATCTGGTCTCCTTCCCCAGGACCGGAGGCGTCGGCAGCAGTCCTTTCAGGCTAACAGAAGATCCAGGGACCAATTCAAAGAGGCCAGGTCGTATCACCCGGGCAGTGATTTCTCGAGGTTCTCATGACGTCCTCGAGGCGCCTTCTCCGACCAGTCCAAACCTAAGGCACCCCAGGTTTCCAAGTCTACAGCTAAATCCTTTTGAAGGTCAGCCCGCCCAGGGGCCGCCAGTAGGAGCAAGATTGGTCGCCTACGGCGGTATCTGGGCGGAAAGAAAAACAGATGCCTGGGTATTGAAGGTAGTCAAAGAAGGTCTTTTTCTTCAGTTTCAAGGTCAGCCTCCAGGAAGGATTTGGATGACTACGAAAATACCGAGGTCACCAGAAAAACGTCTGTGTCTCGAGTCCTACATCGCAGAGTTGATTATGTTGCGGGCTGTTGTTCCAGTACCAGAGATGGAACGAGGCCAAGGAGTGTACTCCCCTCTCTTCCTTGTCCAAAAATCATCAGGCAAATGGCGTCCAGTGCTGGACTTGAAGAGGCTCAATTCTTTCCTGAAGCCACAGTCATTTTGGATGGAATCCCTCAAGACAATCATGGCTGTGGTACGCCGGGACGACTGGATGGTTTCTGTGGACCCCAAAAAGGCATATTTCCATATTCCAATATCAGAATCTCATCAGCGCTTTCTACGTTTTGTATATGCGGGAAACCATTTTCAATTCAGGTGCCTTCCGTTCGGCCTCAGTTCTGCCCCAAGGTCGTTTACAAAGGTCCTAGTGACGGTGATCGCGTATCTCTGGCAGCAGGGGATAAGAGTATTCCATTATTTGGACGTTGTTCTAATCGTCGCTCAGTCCAGAGATCTTTTGTTGCAACACCGGGATCATGTCCTTGCCAACTTGGTTCAGTTTGGCTGGATGGTGAACACAAAGAAGAGCCACCTCATTCCGCCACAAACATTGGTCTACCTGGGCATGTCTTTCGACACGCTCCAATACAAAATTTTTCTGCCGGAGGACAAGGTCATTCACGTCGCGAGAGAAGTGAGGAAAATGGAAGCTGCAGCGATCATCACAGTTTGCGAGGTGATGAGCTTCCTGGGGGGTCTTACGGCATGTATACCAGCAGTCCCGTGGGGCCAGTGGCATACAAGAAGGTTTCAATTTGCTCTCCTCAGCCAGTGGCGCCGTGGTTCTTTGCATCAGAAAATTCTAATTCCGCGTTCTATCCGAAACGATCTTCACTGGTGGACAAGAAGAGAGAACCTAACTCAAGGCAGGGCCATCAACCCTGGAGGCTGGATTACAGTCACATCAAATGCCAGTCTGCAGGGTTGGGGTGCCCATTGCGGCGGATTGAAAGCTCAAGGAAGGTGGAACCCTCAAACTCTCTGTTCGTCCAATCTGCTGGAGCTCGGGGCGGCCAGGGAGGCCCTTCTGGTTTTCCTTCCCGTAATTCGAGGCAAGAGGGTTTGGCTTCTAATGGACAACAGGACAGCAGTGTCTTATGTAGCAAAGCAGGGGGGACAAGGAGCCTGTCCCTTCTTCAGGTGGCGGCAGAAATCTTCAGTTTGGCCGAGGTTCACCTGACGGATCTGTCAGCAGTCTATCTCCCCGATATTCAGAATTCCATGGCCGATTTCCTGAGTTGCAAGTTCTCCCACAACTCGGAGTGGATGCTGAATCCGAAATATCTAGAGCGAATCTTCAGGCAATGGGGGATGCCCGATGTGGATCTGATGGCAATTCCAACCAATCGTCAGGTGCCACAATTCTTTTTCCCGATACTATTGCCCTCAGGCCCTGGGGCAGGACGCTCTATCCCAGATGTGGAGCTTCAACCGAGTCTACATATTCCCTCCTACAGCGCTGATTCTCAGGTGCCTACTGAAGATAATGGAGGACAGGGTCATGGCTATAGTAGTCGCCCTGTTTTGGCCAAGGAGGCCATGGTTTCCGCTCCTCTGTCACCTGGCGAAATGTCCTCCGGTCAGATTGCCTCAAGTCTGGGACCTGCTTCAGCAGAACGACCAGTTTCATCCTGAACCGGCTCGTCTGGCCTTGACTGCTTGGCTGTTGAACAGGGCAAGCTAGATGGCCTAAACCTCCCCTAGTCGGTAGTAACGACCCTGCTTACAGCATAAAAGCCTTCTACGAACAGGACTTATCACCGAGTTTGGAGGAAGTTTGAAGGATTTCTCGTTTTGAATTCCGACAGTAGCTGACGTCTTGAAGTTCCACTCAGGTCTGGATGCAGGTCTGAGCTATAGCACCCTAAGGGTCCAGGTTTCCGCACTTACTGCCCTGACCGACGTTCCTTGGGCAAGGGATCCGCTTGTGATAAGGTTTCTAAGGGCAGCAATCAAACTTCGGCCTCCGATTCGCCCGATATTTCCTAGATGGGGTTTGCCATTGGTTCTGAGGGGATTGTTGAAGACCCCCTTCTTTCCAGATGCAGATAGTTCACTTTTTCATCTCACCCTGAAGGTTGTGTTCCTCACTGCCGTGGTTTCAGCAAGGCGCGTGTCGGAGGTGGCAGCCTTTTCCTGCAAGGAACCATACTGCACATTCTTTCCGGATGGAGTCGTGTTGAGGCCCTCTCCAAAATTCTTGTCAAAAGTATCTACGCAGTTTTGTTTTAACTGGCAGTCGGTGCTTCCGGTTCTTCCGCCTACAGAGGGCGATTCGGAAGACTTAGGGCTGCAAAGCTTGGATCTTAAATCCGTTCTACAAACGTATTTGGTGCGGATGAGTCCATTCAGGAAGTCGGAGGCTCTCTTCGTATACCCGACTGGCTCTAGGAAAGGCATGCCGGCTTCCTCCAGGGTCATTTTTTCGTGGGTGGTGAAAACAATTCAAACGACATACTCTCTCGAAGGCCTCTCCTCTCCACAGGAAATCAATGCTCATTCAACCAGGGCGGTCTCATCCTCCTGGACAGCCTGGTGTAAGGTGCCGGCAGACGAAATTTGTAAAGCGGTAAGTTGGAGTTCTCCAAACATGTTCATCAAGCATTACAAGCTAGATGTCGCTTCCCATTCCAGTGCCTTGGGAGCTTCGGTGTTATCCTCTGTTTTTTCTGGGTGTCCATAAATTTTTCTAAGCAGCACCTGGTGTCTATTTTGAATTTTATCTTACCCTCCCATGATGTATGCTAGTTAGGTCCCAAGGTCGTGCTGACATGGGGCTGAGCCAGGAAAACCGAAAATTGTTATCAAATACTTACCGTAATTTTCCTTTTCTGGTTCTGCCCCATGGCAGCACATACCCACCCTGGGCCGTCGCAAGCTAGTTACAGAACATCCTCACCAGGTACTGCTGTCCTTTTATACTCTATTCAGGGATGTCCTATACGGGGTCAAGGGGGCGAGGTTGACCCAAGGTCGTGCTGCCATGGGGCAGAGCCAGGAAAGGAAAATTACAGTAAGTATTTGATAACAATTTTCTGTTATCTTTCTGATCCAATTTCCATCTGGTCAGGTACTAGGCAGGGTTGCCCCCTTTCTCCTATCCTACTCGTTATTGCCATTGAAAGTCTGGCTGTGGCAATTTGTGCCCATCCAAACATCCTGGGTGTAGTCAGTGGGGGCAGGCAACAAAAATGTGCATTGTTCGTGAATGATCTGCTCCTCTTTTTGACCTGAACACATACTTCCATACTATCAGTTCTGGATCTCTTTGGAAGTATTTCTGCCTTAGCATGAAAGGGCATTATAGTTTTGTGTGGCAATTGATTTCTCTTCCTTTTCTCTGTATTAAATTAACCTACTTTGGCTACCCTTTACCTGTCTTATTACGCACAACATTTTGCTCAGTTGTTGCAGAAGTTAGAACAATGGTCCTCTGTTGGTCTTTCCTGGGTGTGTAGAATTGCCTTGATTCAAATGGTGGTGCTTCCCAGAGTCTTGTATTACTTCTGTGCCCTGCCCATGGAAGTCCCATCTCAGGAGCTCCAGAAATTCCAGGCCCAGCTGTTGAAGTTAATTTAGGGCCCCAAAGGATGCAGATTGGCCCCATGCATGTTGTATACCTTACATGACTTTGGGGGATTTCTAGTCCTGGACCTTAAACAGTACTATAGAGCAGCACAGGTGGCCCAATAAACTCAAATGTATTCCTTTCCATGCTGACCAGAGTGGGTCACCTTGGAAGCACAGGTCTGTGACCCCCTTCCCACTAATCTTTTGATGGGGATCCCATTGAAGCAGCGAGTGCAAGTTTGGGATTTGTCCTGTAAGGTGGTGTTACTTCGGTCCCCACATACTCCGGTGTCCCCTTTATTCCTTAACTCTGCATTCCAGTGGCGGCTGGTGAAATTTTAGGATGGGGGGGCACCAGACCCTGCCCTTCCTTTTGACCCCTCCCACTTCTCATAAGCCCCACCCCTTATACTTTCCACCCCTTGTGTCAGGAGTGTACAGCCCAGCATCACCTGATAGAGTATACAGCATCACCAGATAGGGGTATACAGCATCACCAGATAGGAGTATACAGAGTCACCAGATAGGGGTATACAGAGTCACCAGATAGCAGTATACACTTACAGAGCACCAGATAGCAGTATACAGAGTCACCATATAGCAGTATACAGAGTCACCATATAGCAGTACACAGAGCCCCAGATAGCAGTATACAGAGTCCCAAATAGCAGTATACAGAGTCACCATATAGCAGTATACAGAGTCACCATATAGCAGTATAAAGAGTCACCAGATAGGGGTATACAGAATCACCATACAGCAGTATACAGAGCCCCAGATAGCAGTATACAGTCACCATGTAGCAGTATACAGAGTCACCAGATAGGGGTATATAGAATCACCATACAGCAGTATACAGAGCCCCAGATAGCAGTATACAGTCACCATATAGCAATATACAGAGCCCCAGATAGCAGTATACAGAATCCCAGATAGGATATAGAGTCACCAGATAGAGTATACAGGGTCCCAGATAGGGTATACAGTCACCAGATAGGGTATACAGGGTCCCAGATAGGGTATACAGAGCCCCAGATAGGGTATACAGAGTCAAAGATAGGGTATACAGAGCAACAGATAGGGTTTACAGGGTCCGAGATAGGGTATACAGAACACCAGAAATGGTATACAGGGTTCCAGATAGGGTATACAGTCACCAGATAGGGTATACAGGGTCCCAGATAGGGTATACAGAGCCCCAGATAGGGGTATACAGGGTCCCAGATAGGGTATACAGTCCCCAGATAGGGGTATACAGGGTCCCAGATAGGGTATACAGTCACCAGATAGGGGTATGCAGAGCCCCAGATAGGGTATACAGTCACCAGATAGGGTATACAGGGTCCCAGATAGGGTATACAGAGCCCCAGATAGGGTATACAGAGTCAAAGATAGGGTATACAGAGTAACAGAGAGGGTATACAGGGTCCCAGATAGGGTATACAGAGCCCCAGATAGGGTATACAGGGTCCCAGATAAGGTATACAGAGCCCCAGATAGGGGTATACAGGGTCCCAGATAGGTTATACAGTCCCCAGATAGGAGTATACAGGGTCCCAGATAGGGTATACAGTCACCAAATAGGGGTATACAGAGCCCCAGATAGGGTATATAGTCACCAGAGAGGGTATACAGGGTCCCAGATAGGGTACACAGTCACCAGATAGGGGCTCGCGGCGCCCCCCCCCCCAAAGTCGGGACAAGTCCCGCACTTACCCCATCTAATAGGCAGGCAGGTGTGTGCAGAGCTCGGCTTGTGTGCAGACCGCGTGCTGGAGCCTGGAGTGGATGGTCTGCGGCGTGGAAAGTCGGGACTGAAACCCGGCGGAGTGCTGCGCCTGCGTGAGTAATAACACAGCCAGTACGTCCGGCCCCCGCCCACAGCATCCAATGCCAGTCAGTCACTGGCTCAGGGCAGCCAATTAGTGAAAGCAAGTGTGCCTCTTTAGCACACTTACTTTCACTTTTATGACTGACCAACCGGCTCACTAGATGGTACCTACCTCACTAAAATGTATCAGAAGACCTCCCCCTCATGCTTTAGTGGTACAGTCAGCCTAGTACCATGTTCCATACACGGTGGACCTATTCTAAAGTCTGTTGGTTTTGGATAAGAATTTGAGCCCTGATTTATTCTGTGACAGTGGCTGTTCTTATTGAGCCTGCCACCAATGTTCCCAAGCACACTCAGACCTTAATGGATCATATTCAATGAAAAGCTGGTCAGAATACTGAAAGACCGGTCTCCCTGGATCAAATACCTCCAAGTTCCGGCTCATTGAAGTGTGTGGACAGGAGAAGTGGGCTTTCTGGCAGATTACCTGTTCTTTTTCTTTCTTTCTTCCCTCTTTTCTCTAGCTACAGTATTTTGAGAGCTCTTATATAGAGAGTTTTGTGTACCTACGACCCACGTCGGCTGGCCAGTGGGTTGTGGAGATGTTGAGATGCTATTCCTTTTTCATTCCCCAGCGTAGGATTGTTGCTTGCTTTGACAGGGTACTTTGTTGCTATGTTGAGATTGTACTTTCCTACTTTGCTTCTTGGTGACTTTCCAAGATGTCTTGGCATAACACTTTAATCTTTTTAAATTTGTCATTAATATATTCCACCTGCTTTGTCATTGATATATTCCACCTGCGCTGTGGGACTTTTATTATTCTTTGATATCACAGTTTGCTTACAATTTGTGTAGTTCTTGGAAAAATCTTAAAGCGGTTGTATACTCTATACAGAAAAAAAAAATCTGTAAGGCAAAGGCATAATGAGCTAGTATGCCCCGCATACTAGCTCATTATGAAATACCTCAGAATGAAGATCCAACCGGACAGCTCAGTCCCCGCAAAGGGAGCTGATATCTTCCCTTCGGGGATCCTTCCGGGTTCGCGGCTCTGGTGCTGTGCGTCACTTCCGCACATGTGCATGGGAGCTCTTTTTTCCGGTGGATTTTCTGGCAAGGTCCGGTGCTATGCACCAGGCCTTCGCCGTGACGTCAGCGCCTCCTTGCAGGGGGAATATCTCCTAAACCGTACAGGTTTAGGAGATATTCATTTTACCTACAGGTAAGCCTTATTATAGGCTTACCTGTAGGTAAAAATGACGAAAAGGGGTATACCACCGCTTTAATAAACATATTGAAACAGGAAAAAGTTCATGTTGACATGGACGAAACATGTCAACCTGTACATGGTAGGCTGAATTTCTTAACTGCTTTAAAGAAAAGTGAAATGCACCTATTTATAGCATGCCATGCATTGCATGAGTGTAGTAATACCAGAATATGAATGGTGGAGAGGGCAAAAGGGGGTGAATGATGAGTGCAACTTTTCTCAGTAGCAGTGGCTGCTGTTAACTCTTACAGCACTGGTAGATAGTAGTAGGATAGTATTTGGCGGCTATAAAAGAGACAGTTCAGGTAAGGTTTTTACCAGAAGCAGCTTTTTGCAGGACCTTCATAATGCCAGAAGACAGCCACTTACGGCAGTATCTGTCAAATATAAAGGATGGACTGCAGGGAAGATTTTTTCCAAAAGCAGCCGACTGCAAGTAATGGGATAAACACCATCACACATAATGAATATAGGGGCAGCCATTGCTTCTCTCCACCTGGAAATGCTAGTTCATAGGATTAGGAATTTCCTATGATACTTAGGTCTATCGCACAGTAATGTTTTTGCCCATTCACACAGAAGTAATGTAAATCCATTTTCACAGGTCAACGTACTATGCAACTTTTTTTTAATAAATACACCCCTTCATAGGCATGCGCAGGGGGTGTGCCTGGGCACACCCTAATCACTCTGTGCGGTCCTGATTCCCCCTATTGCCCAGGCTTCCCCCCATGTTGACCCCCCCCCCCCCCCCACTGCAGTGCTCTCTCTTCTCCCCGCAGATGCTGTGGGGGATGTTTCAGGATGGAGAGCAGAGGAAGGGGCTAACCAATATGTCATTTACTGGCCCCTTCCTTTTCTAAATGAACATAGTGAACACACTCATCCTCTGTGTTCAATCATAACTGAAGCATAGTAAACTGTGTTCACTATGCTTAAGTTTGTGAATGAACAGAAAGCCGCTCAGCACAGAGCACTTCCCATTCATTCACTGTCCAGTGCAGCTGATACTGCAGAGAAAGACACGTGTGTTTGAGCTTTCGGGTGCACACCCTAATGCAATAGGCTGCGCACCTTATAAATATACCCCGTGTAATGTTTTACCTGCCAAAGGATTTACATTTCTGCCCATCCAGTTCTGACATTTATACAGCCCTACCACACCCACAGCCCGGTCTGGCAAGGACTACAGTTCAGTAATACGGGTCTCCACCCCACCCAGTGATTGGCCAGTGAAAGGAGAAGTAGCACACTGATGATCTCTTCCTTCAGTGACTCTTTTCTTTCCTCCTATCAGCATTATCCTTGAGTGGCTTCTTGTGCTGCTTTTTCCTCCCTCGGTCTGATCTCTGACATACAGGGATTGCAAGAGACAGACGCCAAGTCAAATCCAGGTACTTACACTGTTTTTATATAAAAAGACAAACACTAAAACTACATTACAAAAAATACAATATATATGTAGTAGTTAAGTACCTGAATCTGACCTGGTAGCAGCTTCCTGCACAGCGGGGCAGTGTCAGGGGAAGCAGCAATGCAAAGAGCCAGTCAGTTGATGTGATGGCAAGGAGCACACTGATAGCAGGAGAGATCAGAGTGACAGAAAGATGAGCTCATCCTCATGCTGCTTCCCTTTCCTTTATTCAATTACATGCTGGGGGGGATCCAGAGTGACTTGGGCTTAATGGAGCCATCAGGACAAGGACATCTTGTAGCAGAAAAAAAGTACTGCAGGGGAAATCTCTAGATCAAAAATTAATATTACAGCAAAACCTGGCATTATTTTAATATTTGAATGGACTTTTCATTTTGTCTTTTTATTTTTTGCTAGAGGCTTGCTTTTAAAGTAGACATAAAACATTCTCCAATGGGTATAACATCCCTACTGTGTAGTCTACAATGCATGCTAGAAAATGCATCCAATCTGCACAGGATACATGGTTTGGGACAGATTGCCAAGATTCATATTGATGCTGTAAACATTGTTTTACATACCGTTTTAAAGACCAAAGCAGCCCATAGATGACTAGATGTTTATGGGGGAATGCCTCCTGCAGTGCTATTATGTTCTTCTGGAAGGGAGTTGTGGCCTTCCCTGCCGGCAGAACACAATGATCACTGCTAGTGGCTATAGCCACCGGCAGTAATCAGATGTAAAAAGTCCAACAGGCTGGTTGTACCCAAGTCAATACCCGCTGAAGCGGTCACATTTTGATCCATGTATGGCAGGCTTTAGGCACATCTAAAAAAAAACAAAAAAAGCACATGTTCTTACAATGAAATGGCTTAGCTTGAGGTCACTATGGGAATGAGGAACTCTCTCCAGACTTGTGTCTGTGTCACCTGAAGACTGGCAGTAGTCTCCTGCTGAGCACAGATTCCATTTTTGTAACTAAACACTTAATTAAAGGTTAGTGATACTGGATGTGACCTCAGGACAACAAATTGTGATAAATAAGGAAGCAAAGCTTTTCACATTCACTACACTTTGTAGAAGTTGAAATAGCTGCACTTTCTGGTCACAGATTGCTCATTTCCTCCCCTTACCGTAAAAACATTACTCTCTGTTTGGTCTTTTCTCCCAATCTGATATTTTCCAGTATATGGCAGGTATGTTTTAATATCTCCATTTGATGTTACAAAGGGAGGTTAAAGAAAATATCCGTTTTTATCATTGCATCAGAATTAATCATGATTGAACTGTATGCAAGCCATGTATTTTCTATTTTGTATTTTCCAGATATAAAAATGTATAATTGTTTAAGTGCAGACACATGTGGTTCATCCTGTCTTCTCTAAGCATGACGTTATACACTGAGTAAATTATGTAATGGCAGAGTGATGTAAGTATAGAATAAAAGTGGACCTGTAATGAAAAATACAGGCTGTCCCCGGGTTACAAACAAGATAGGGACTGTAGGTTTGTTCTTAAGTTGAATTTATTTGTAAGTCAGAATTGTACATTTTTTTAAGTGTAGCTTCATCCAAAAAAAAACTATTTTTAAGCTTTTTGGATAGCATAGGGAAGGGGTAACACCCCTGTAATGTTTGTTTTGCTGTCTATGTTTCTGTTCAGAAGATTTCACCTCACTTCCTGTCCCAATGATAATTGGATTTTGAAAATTTTGGGTTTTTGTGGAAACAAACCTTGGTGATAAAGCATCAGTGTAGACACCTTTTTCCCATAATAACTCTTACAGGAGTGAATTCTCTTCCTATGGGGAGATTTCCTCTCACTTCCTGTTGTCTCCCTCCTTTTGTAAGTAGGAGTCGTTCGTAAGTCAGAGGTTTGTAACTAGGGGACCGCCTGTATGGCACATTATAGGAATTGTTTATTCCAAATTGGTCTGGTATTTGGTTATTTCAGCAATGCCTAGCAATTGGTCGTATGGTTTCTACCAGAGGATTATAGAGGGATGCCAAGAGAATGTTCTGGCAGAGCCATCTTGCTAGAATCTCTGGTGCTGACTCTTAAAGTCAGTATTGCAAGATCCTCTACAGTGGACGGTTTCTTACCCAGAATTTTTTTTTTTTCTGTTTCAATGTTTTTATTAAAGTTTTACATTATCATCCAAGCAAGGTAGACAGAAGATATATTGGGGTTGATTTATTAAAGCTTGAAAGCGCAAAATTTGGTGCAGCTCCACACAGAAACCAATCAGCTTCAAGGTTTTATGGTCAAAGCTTGATTGAACAAGCTGAGGTTAGAAGCTGATTGGCTAGCATGCACAGTTGCACTGGTTTTTGCACTCTCCAGCTTTAGTAAATCAACCCCATAGTCTCAAGGCCACTTTCATTGAAGAGGTTTCCCTCAAAATTGCCAATCTTAGGCATCTCTAAGGCACTTAATTGCGAGTGCATGACTTTGTACACTTTATAGATACAATGATGATATCTAACAAACTAAAAGTGCACTTCCGACTCGTTATAGCCTAGTAATCACATAGTAGCCGACGTAGATCAATGATGCCCTCCACATTTGAAGGAGAAGGCGTTCCCCACCATGAGGGGGGACCCTCTGTCTTCCAATACTATGATTACATGTTCAAAAATTTTCGAGCACATAAATCAGAATAAAAAGAAAAGAAAAAAGAAAGAAAGAAAAGAATCAAAGAGAAGAGGGAAGAGAAGAGAGGGGGGAGGGGGAGGGGAAGGGGACCCCACAATCTGGTCATATCATCCTGAGGTCTATCAGTCTGGAACAGCCCAGGGATCACCAGTCAAGAATCTGATCCATGGCCCCCAGACTTTATTTTATCATTTATGACTGCCAAAAGCCTTTCATTGACCATGAGCCAGAAAAGCTTGTGCTTGAGCTGGTTAAATGGTATGATGGCTGACCTCCAGTTTCTAGCTATGGTAATTCTGGCAGATACAAATATAAAAGTGAGGAGTCTCCGTTGGTGTTTTGAAGCTTCATCGACTTTGTAGTCCAACAAGGCATGTTTGGGAGATTGGGTTAGAATCTGATCCCCAGGGG
>BLSH010277625.1:5792850-5823104 GCA_018402905.1 Glandirana rugosa
TTCCTTAGACTATTTTTAAGAACTCTTCTTTTCACCGAAGATGAAACGACTATTAAAATAAACGGTTACGTCTGAAATGATTACGTCACCGAAGAACCCGTTTTCGTCGTCACCCCAGACGGGCGTTACCACATATCCATAACGCCAGTCGTTCTTCGGATAACCGAAGTCAGTGTATCAGAAGAGACAAGACTTAGTGTTATGGCGGAGGGAATAGCCGACGAAAATACTGGTTCAACACACAAAATTGTATTTGAAATAACTGTTTAGTCGTAGTGTACAATATAGAGTAATCTGAAAGAGAGTTCGTGTTTTGTCGTAATGTATCCCTATTCATGGTATAGGTCCCCGTGCACGGGGCGCTGGTAGAGGTCGTATTAACGTTAATCGTGCCCCTGGATATGGTACTTATCCCTATGTAATGCTGTTTTGTGCTTGAGAGAAAGTCTAATGAGATATAACATGTGATGCTGATTTGTCAATAAAGTTTATGTTAAAACACACAACTTGGTCATAAAAGCAGCCGATAAGGGAGGCGGTATTGTGATTCAGAACAGAGAAGACTATGTGACTGAAGCCAATAGGCTTCTTGCTGACCGCAATACCTATACACCATTGCGGGCAGACCCCACTGCTGCTTTTGCCCAAGAAGCCACTGCATTAGTAAAGTCTGCATTGGCAAATAAAATTATCAGCAAAGTAGAAGCCACTTTTCTTCTCAAGAATTTTTATCAGATTCCTTATTTTTATCATCTTCCAAAAATTCATAAGAGTCTACAGACCCCTCCCAGTAGACCTATCGTGGCGGCTATGGAGAGTGTGACGATGGGGTTCAGTCAATATGTTGATGCATTCCTACAGCCTCTTGTCATGGGGTTGGCTTCCTATATCCAGGATGGATCCCACCTGTTGGAGCTCCTCTCGTCATATAGATGGGAGTCCTCTTATATGTGGCTGTCCCTCGACGTCTGCTCCCTATATACATCCTTTCCCCACGAATATGGCCTGGTCGCCCTGGAACATTTCCTTGCCGAGGATCCGATGATGAATCTTAGACAAGCTAAATTCATCTTAGAGACCACCCATTTCTGTTTAACACATAATTATTTTTGTTTTGATGGAGAGTTCTTCTTGCAGACACAGGGCACAGCCATGGGGGCAAAGTTTGCACCGTCCTACGCTAACCTGGCCATGGGATATTGGGAGAAAAAATACATCTTTGCCAATAATCCCTTTTCAGCTAACATTGTCTTCTTTGGAAGATATATTGATGATATCATAGTGATCTGGGATGGGTCCCCAGATCTCATTGGCCGGTTCGTAGACCACTGCAATAATAACCCCCATGGCCTATCCTTTACCCATGTTTCCAGTCCTGATTCATTGGCATTTTTAGACCTTGAATTGTTTCATGAAGGGGAACACATTCTGGCTCGCAATTATACCAAACCTACGGCAGGTAATTCTTTTTTACATTACAACAGCTGCCACTATCCTCCATGGATAAAGAATATCCCTAAGGGACAATTTTTTAGGTTGAGGAATAATTGCACCTCCACCAAGGATTATGTCTCTCAGGGCGCCATTTTAAAGAAAACATTTCTTGATAAGGCTTACCCTGATTCCTTGGTGGAAGAAGCATTTGAGTTGTACAGGGAAAGAAAGCCTCCTAAGGAACGTCCTGTGGACAACCATTCCTTTCGGTTCATCACCACCTTCCATTCCCAACACCGTAGAATGGAAAATATATTGTCCAAACACTGGAACATCTTATTACAAGATCCTCATCTCAGAGATTCATTACCTCCAGATCCTCACGTAACCTATCGCAGAGCTCCTAGCTTAAAAAGAAAGATCGCTCCGAGCAGGGTAAAGAGCTATAGGACTGAACCTGCTATACCCACCTTAATTCCATTAGTAGGCATGTTTCAATGCCGTAAGGCCCTGTGCAAAACCTGTGCCTTCGTCCATCATGGCCAATCATCCTTCCAGACCAGAGGTAAAACATACATGTTGAATCAGTTTTTTAACTGCTCATCATATTTTGTTGTATACGGACTTACGTGCCAATGCTGCCTGCTTTATGTGGGCCGCACTATTCGTCCTCTGAGGTGTCGCTTGGGGGAACACCGTAGGCTTATCGAGGAAGGAAAAGACTACCACAGTGTACCTAGACATTTTTTAGAGACACATAAAAAATCCACGTCAGGTTTGAGGGTTTGGGTTATCGAACAGATACCCTCTTCCCTTCCAGAGGCAGAATGCTTCAAAAAACTTTGTGTTCGCGAAACCTTTTGGATTTATACATTAGATGTTCTCTCCCCTGGAGGTTTAAATGAAAGTATTGAAACATCTTCCATTCTGTAAATCCACTTTTAGGCACATGACGACGTTCCCAGACGCCATGTTGTGTTTTGGTCATGCACACAGGAGAGTATTATGGTCATATATTCCACGTGGTATATATGTGAACTCTATGTTCTTCCTCCCTTTTCTTGTTAAACCCCCC
The DNA here is from genome assembly GCA_018402905.1 of Glandirana rugosa. Taxonomy (NCBI): domain Eukaryota; kingdom Metazoa; phylum Chordata; class Amphibia; order Anura; family Ranidae; genus Glandirana; species Glandirana rugosa. Next base: position 5,795,360 of record BLSH010277625.1, read on the forward strand.
CCCCTTCTTCCTCCATATATTAGCTCATCTAGCACCTGTTCATTCTGGACAGGTTATTGTCTGATTATGCGTAGTGTATTGATGCACAGTTGCCTTTTCTGTAACGTTGTGGTTGTTAACAGAGCCCACACATCCCGTAATTGAGAGAGGCGTGGGACTCTGCTGCACACACTTAAGTAGCCAACAGCCCGCTCAATACATGACATATACACATGCGTATACAACCCCTTGTATATATTTGAGCCATTCATCTCTGATATATATATATATATATATTAATTTATATACTCAGATGCATACCCTTGATTTATGGAGTTATGTGTGTATATATATGCCACTATGTACATACCTAGTTCCCTTCATTTTTCCTCTCCTCATCAATTAATTTTTATCTTTTTTTATATACTGTATATTTATTTATATATATATATATATATATATATATATATATATATATATATTTATATATATATGTTTCTTCCTGATATAACTCTATATATATATATTTATTCACTAGCCTGCTAAAAGGCTTTCTCCCAAATGAGTTCATCACTCAAGATCCACTGATAATTGTAATTGATTTTTTAATTGATAGTCTATTTTTCATTTTTAATAATCTTTTTTTAAGTTTTTATTTTTATTTTTATTTATATTTTTTAAAAACCAGTCTTACTTATATCGGCTCTGACACCTGTATATTTATTTTTACCATGCAGTAATTTGCCACTACTATTTATCTTTAGATCATGTCCATTAGTTTGTTTTTTTCCTCCAGCATGTACTCTAGTTTATTTATTTTTTCATATGCCGTTTCTGTATCGTATGATTGTCTCTGCTGCAGACTCCTTTGTCCCTCCCCTTGCTCGTTCCCCTATATATGTCAGCATATCCTATTGTCCAGTAGTCCTGCCTGAAGAAGAGGCGCGGCTCTCCTGTCAGCTGAGCCGATCGCCTAGGAAACGCGTCGCATTAGGTGTGACGTCACCCGCCTGCGTCTGATCCGATCTGCTGCCCAAGCCTCGTTTTGGAAAAAGCCGGCCACTACCACCTTCACAGTTCCGAACGGTCATACGGACAGCATCTCCAGCCATCAGCTGCACCCGGACCCTAGTGTGTGTGTGACGCCACCCTGGACTACATTTACATGTCAGTTTTCGTTCATCACTCTGTGAGTGTTTTTAATCTCTTTGCCCATAATAAATGTTTACATATTACACTTAGAGGCGCCTCCTTTTCCTTGTCTTTTACAGTTCTTGGAGCCTGGTTCAGCTTCTGGGATGGCTGCCTACCCCTAAGTGCTTATGGACTAATGTTACCCCTCATATCCTAATGTTTATGGACTTATGTCATATGTGGTAGAAAGTGTAAATTATATTGAATACCTTCCTTTTTTATATATATTTTTTTATATAATTTTATGGTCCCCTTCTCTTCTTTTATATCCCAGTGCTTATATATATCCCTTTAGGAGAGCAGGGGCTGTGCGCACATACTTGCCTTTGTCGGAAAGTAGACACCCCAAGCTAATTGCTGAGAGGCATGTTGTGTCCATGTAATATTTTATATTTTGCCACAAGTTTCGGGAAAATTACAAAAAATATATATTTTTTTTACACAGTTGTCACTAAATTATATATTGCTCAAACATGACATGGGTATATGGGGAATTACACCCCAAAATACATAATGATGCTTCTCCTGAGTACGGGGATACCACATGTGTGGGACCTTTTGGGAGCCTAGCCGCATACAGGACCCCAAAAACCAATCACCGCCTTCTGGATTTCTAAGGGCGTAAAATGGTGATTTTACTCCTCAGTACCTATCACGATTTTGGAGGCCCTGAAATGTCAAGGTAGCATAAAAATCCCCCAAATGACCCCAGTTTGGAAAGTAGACACCCCAGGGTAATTGCTAAGAGGCATGGTGAGTATTTTGCAGCTCTCATTTGTTTTGGAAAATGAAGAAAGAAAAGGGAAATGTTTTTCTTCTTTTTTCAAATTTTAAAACTTTGTGACAAAAAATGAGATCTGCTCAAGTGCCTCTCAGCACATAACTTGGAGTGTCTACTTTCCTAAATTGGGTCATTTGGGTTTTTTTCTGCTATCTGGGCATTCCATGGCCTTCGAAACTGTGATAGGGAGTGAGGAGTAAAATCACCATTTTTCGCCCTTAGAAAGCCTGAAGGCGTTGATTGGATTTCGGGGTCCTGTATGCGGCTAGACTGCCAAAAAGTCTCACATATGTGGTATCGCCGTATTCAGAAGAAGCAGCAGAATGTATTTTGGGGTGTAATTTCACATATACCCATGGCATTTTCAAGCAATATATTATTTAGTTACAAATTAGATAATACAGTGCCGCGCTACTCTGTATACTCAGTGAAATTCATATGCAGTCCAATTCTACATACAAAATGTATGCATATAATAAAGTCCACAAATTCATTTTCAAAATATATATTAAAAATCAAAGTGCAAATATTCAGATGTGTGGTAAACTTATATGTGCCAAAACAACAGAATCCTCTTCCGCCGCTGTGATATCCCATCACCAGGTGAAAAACCTGCTCATCTCACTGCCCAGTAATTAGGGCATATATATACGGCAATCTCCAAACAATCCGTCCGACCGCCGATTCCTCTTGGATCCAGCGATCATCCTTACGATAAGGCTCTGTATGCGGGTTCTTAGGACTTACTGGGCATATATTTTGAACATTGATTTGTGGACTTTTTTATATACATAAATTTTATATGTGGAATTTGACTGCATATGAATTTCACGTGGTATACAGAGTAACGCGGCACTGTATTATCTATTTTGTTACTTTGTTGGTGTTCATCACTAATTAGTGTCAGCTGTAGCTCTATTTATTATTTAGAATAGTCACATTTTTTGTTGCTACTGTTTGGTCTCCTGTTTTATATTATTTAGTGACAACTTTGTGAAAAAAAAAATAGTAATTTCCCCAAAACTTGTGGCAAGAAATAAAATATTCCATGGACTCAACATGCCTCTCAGCAAATAGCTTGGGGTGTCTACTTTCCAAAATGGGGTCATTTGGGGGGGGTTGCTATCTATGCATTTCATGGCCTCTGAGACTATGATAGGTAGTATGGGGTGAAGGCATACATTTTTGCCCTTAGAAATCCTGAAGGCGGTGATTGGTTTTTGGGGTCCCGTACACGGATAGGCTCCCAAAAGGTCTCACACATGGGGTATCCCCGTACTCAGGAGAAGCAGCAGAATGTATTTTGGGGTGTAGGTCCACATATACCCATGGCATGTGTGAGCAATATTTCATTTCAGTGACAACATTGTGTCATTTTTTTTTTTGTCATTTTTCAATCACTTGTGACAAAAAAAAATATTCAATGGGCTCAGCATGCCTCTCAGCTAATTCCTTGGGTTGTCTACTTTCCAAAATGGGGTCATTTGGGGGGGGTTGTACTGCCCTTCATTACAGAAAATGTACCCTAGTTTGTAGAGGCTATAACTTTTGCGCAAACCATTAACAAATACCACTAAAAGAAACCTCTATTTGTGGGGAAAAAAGGATGCAAATTTTGTTTGGGTACAGCATTGCATGACCGTACAATTAAAGCAGCGCTGTGCCAAATTGTAAAAAGTGCTCTGGTCCTAAAATGGGAAATCCTTCTGAGGCTGAAGTGGTTAAAAGAGGCACATCTAAGTATGCAGGCATCCGGGGTAAAGCTGTCCACATAGACTATCCTGAAAGCGGGGCTTGAAGCGCTCGTGGAGCACAGCGTGGGAGGGATGACGTCGATGGCTGTGCAGAGGATGGTCTATGTGGACAGCTTTACCCCGGATGCCTACATACCTGGATGTGCCTGTTTTAATCGTCACCATGTTAGTTGCTGCACAGTGGCAAAGTGGATATCACTTTTGCCTGGCAGCAAAAGGATCGCTGGTTTGAATCCCAACCACGACACTACCTGCCTGGAGTTTGCATGTTCTCCCTGTGCCTGCGTGGGTTTCCTCTGGGACTCCAGTTTCCTCCCACACTCCAAAGACATGCTGGTAGGTAAATTAGATCCTGTCTAAATTGGCCCTAGTATATGTATGAGTGTGAATTAGGGACCTTAGATTGTAAGCTCCTTGAGAGTAGGGACTGATGTGAATGTCCAATGTATATGTAAAGCGCTGCGTAAATTGACAGCGGTATATAAGTATCTGAAATAAATAAAAATAAATAAAGTTGCTAAATGTTATACCTTCATTAAATATAACCTTATTGCTACACTTAGAGGCGTCTCTCTTCCCTTTTAAACTCAGCTGTGAAGTGATGCTACTTGTATATCAAGACAAAATGTATTTCAAATTTTTTCTTGTCTTGCAAAAGGCTCTCAATCAAGTTACTCTCAAACCAAGGTTTTACTGTATTTTAATCAGACTTCTTTTCTCATACCAGGGGGCTTTGGTGCTCATGTCCTTCGAGAGCCACAGGCTGCACTGATAATTTAATTTCTCATATGGATTTTTATAATTTCTTATAAATAAATTAATTAACCCATCAAGAAAGATCTTCTTTATTAATTTAAAACATATTTTCCAAATAAATAGGCATCAATAAACAATAACACTCCAAACGGCCACCGCCGATTTATATATAGATATAAATATTTACATACAACCTTGCAAGTAACAACCTTACCAGTTAATCAATATGGAAATTCAGTTTAAGGCAAACATTTTCATGAATGAAATCTCAGAGTGTGGGCAGAAGTCCTGATTTAATACCACACTCCATCTTAGTCAACTTACTAATGGGGGACAATTGTCACTTAGCTAACTATATGAACTTCAGTCACATACAAAAAACATCTTATTTTTTAATTGCCCCATACGTGATTGGAATCTCAAGTCAATGTTTAGTTAGCTAAGGGAAAAATTTACCCCTTTAGTAAATCACCGCGATCGTGTCAAGCAGTTGTCTGGTTTTTTTTAATTTTCATTGTTTTAGTCTAAATATTCCAGTGCCATCTTTCACAACCTTTGCCTACAACCAAAGCCTCAGGTTAAAATACCCAAACTTAGGAAGACCTATAGCAGCATTTATTAATTAGGAATATCTGGATCTCAAGACCAATAAAATAATGCATTCAGAAAAGAAAAGAAACATTTGAACTACAAGACTTGGAAATATTTTGGAATGCTTAATTAATTCATTAATTTCTAATATATTTGGCAGATGGGACTTCATTTAAAGCAAAACTCCAAAAGAAAAATGAAATTGACGCCTAGTTATGTACTTTTGAAATTTGTTAAAATACTGGTAGTATACCTGTCTAAAATGCAGGCTTTATTGTATAACATAAAATCATCAAAATCAGATTGTAGAACTGAGAGGTATTGAGAATGTATTTGACGTATATGAAAGTTTGTGGCTGACGATACAATTGTCCTTGTAGATCAGAAAAAAATAGGAAATAGCTTTTCAGCTTTCAGACTCTACAATATTTTCTCATTAAATTTATATATTACGGTGACCCTAAACTGTGCAATTTAGCCACTTGACCTAGGCATGAAAGAGTAGAGTGAGGAGCTAATTAGGCAGGCTGGTAGGCTGGAAGTGACAGTGGTTTCACGCTCCTTGCAAGGCAGTGTAGCTTCTGAATCATGAGCTTAAAGTGGTTGTAAACCCTTACTTATACCTAGTGACGTGGCTGGCCTCAGGTGATACACAGAGAAGAAACAAATCCTCCTGCATAAGTTGTACCTGTCTATCTGCAGTCTTCTCTACATCCGTGAAGTGGGCAGAGAGCTGAAGTTACACTCTGCAGAGCTCAGTAAAGAGAGTTCTGTGAGCTGATTGGAGGGAAGAGAAACACACCTCACCACACAGCTCACAGAAACAGAGCTGAGGCTGTTAATCAGCTGGAGATCCCTCTCCATCACCATTTTTCTCTTGGTGTCTGGAAAACTTGTCAGAAGTGATTCATATTGATAGCAGAAGAACAAAGCAGCAGACAGAAATGACCTCTAGTGCTCTTAATTGAGACAAGTTCATACTATAGAGGGATATACTTTGTTCAAATTGAATGTATTGGCTTTACAACCACTTTAAGGAAGTGAATTACATGATTATTTGGCTGATAAAATCTTCACATATTAAATGAAATGGATGAACCAAAAAAATATCTTTTCATTAGTTTTCTTGTAATGGTCAACTCCTCTGCTTCCTAAAAAGCCCTCATCCTCTTTATCATGAAAGGCTTTAACTGCCTGCCAACCAATAGTGCTGAAAAAATACTTTGTAGTCTGGTCTCAGTGTAACACTTGCCAAACAGGCTTTGAATTAATCGATTCCCCCATCTACGATACCCAATGTGGATAGAGGAATGTCAGCTAATATGAATGAAGGTGTGGTTTGGCTGATGTCAGACCAGCTGCTTCAACAAAAGTCAATTGAAAAATGTACTCTTGGGGGGTTGCCAACAGGGCCACCTGCGGCTCGAATTTCTGCAAACTGACCAGCAATTTCAAGCAGTGTATGGCCAGCTTAGGACAGAATCATATAAATATTGTATTTCAGCCTCTTTCTGTAATAATATGTTTCCAGATGAGAAATCAGGCATATCTACTATAGGGGTTTAGATTATTGTGATGTGTATGCTTGTATGAAATAAATGTATATCTAGTAATCATGGGGGAAAAAAAAGTGCCTCTTTGTCTATGCCGCCAATAGGCTTTTGCCTTCTTTGCCAAATGGTGAATTTAGACCTGATTAGTTTAATATGGACAATACATTTAATTTCCTCCAGTTTTTATAAACTATTCTTGTCTCTGAATAGTTGTTATGTTGCATTCAACTTTAGACCATATAGCCTAGGTATTTTAACTCCAAAGAAAACTTTTTCATTCAAACACAATGAAGGCATAAATTAAGAAAAGAATGCGTGAGTTCTGTAGATGTGACGACAAATGAATGGATTAAAGCAAGAAGGTCTAAAAACACAAACATGCCAAAAATATTTCCAGCTTAATTTAAAAGGGTTTCCATTGTCCACCCACAGTCTCCAACACCAAAGAATGACTCCATGATAACCGATTTGCCAGGAACTGTCTGCAAGTATCCCGTTTAGTCCACATCTTTTAATATCAATGTTCATAACTAGGTAACCTGACCTTTGCCTGCTTGTAGAGAATCCCTAGAACTTTGTGTCTCCTGCTCTAGGTAGCTATAGAAGACTTGCTTCTTCAGAAAGTAAGGAAGTGATGGCTGATGGTAAACTGAATGAACAATCTCTGAGCTGAGATTTCTGCATATTCCACCCTTGTTAGTGGTCAATGAGTCAACACCACAAATTTCTTATTGAAGTTCACCTAGTGTTCTCAGATGACAAAGGTTTCCTGAGTGGAACAAGGACATTTTCATTTCTCGATCATTTGAGTCCATGCTGTGTTTCACGATGTCTTCTCAGATCCACCTTCCTCTGAAAACCTTTTCCACACAGGTCACAACCAAAAGGCTTGAAGCCGGTGTGTTTTCGGCTGTGAGTAATCAGGTTTGAGCTCTGACTGAATGCTTTGCCGCATACTTGACACTTGTGGGGTTTCTCGCCTACACAAAAGCAGAAACATGTTTTCAGTATAAATATACATATATATATTTAATTCATAGATGTAATATGCCATTCCTTCATCATGAAGGACCTTTTATACATTTTAGAGATCAACTTAATTTTGTAGGTTTCGGTTGGAGTGGGGAAGGGTTATAAATTGTGTACATTTTTATTGCAATCATTAAGACAAACAACAATAAAAAAAAACTGGACTTTTAGTTATTTTAGTGTATGTTGGTACCCTCTCGATCGCCATTCTATTTTGTCTTATAAAAAAAACCTGCCAGAGGTTGTCAACCTTCTCCACTCTACTCTAAAAAAAATGTTATCACCTTCCGTGGCATTGTTGTGAAGATTTTGCTTTGTTTCCTGACTTGAAATGAGAAACACTCTCATAAATTTCTACAGAAACAGCAATAAAAACCTGATCCGCTTAGTAAAGTTTTGGTTGTAGCTGTGCAAATAAACAGCATGATCTACCTGACCTACCTTCTTCTTCACTTACAGTTGGTGTTCTTTCCACAAGCTTGTTGTGGTGTCTATATAGGAGCTGGGAATGTCATATGGGAATTATATATAATCATTTGGGGCAGCACAGTGGTGTAGTGGGTAGCACTTTCCCCTAGCAGTAAAAGGGTCGCTGGTTCGAATCCCAATCATGACACTACCTGCCTGGAGTTTGCATGTTCTCCCTGTGCCTGCGTGGGTTTCCTCCGGGTACTCCGGTTTCCTTCCACACTCCAAAGACATGCTGGGAGGCTAATTAGATCCTGTCTAAATTGGCCCTAGTATATGAATGAACGTGAGTTAGGGACCTTAGATTGTAAGCTCCTTGAGGGTAGGGACTGATGTGAATGTACAATGTATATGTAAAGCGCTGCGTAAATTGACGGCGCTATATAAGTACCTGAAATAAATAAATATATGGGAATTTGATATGCCATTGTTTTGTTCAGCCGCTGTATAGCAAATTGTCAATCTATGGGATGCCAAGTGTTGTACATTTACCACCTACTGTATTGAGTTATATTCTTCTAACATGGCAAACCAAAGTAGACAAGCAAAATACAGCATGGCATATATGGCTATTCAAATGTAGTCCCAATTGTTTGCAAATTGAAGTGAAAAACATTGACAATAAATCTGATAGTAGTCCTCAATATCCTTGTTATTCATAGCATTAAAGAACATATTAGCCTTTTTTCATTACATAAGCTGGCTTTGTTTTGTGCTAGTTCTCCGATCTCACTGACAATGGCAGACTAAAAACAACAGATCCTCTATGCAGTCTAAATTGATGTCAAACACCCACAATGCATTTACTAGGTATAGTTATATAACTTACTGTCACACAACAGACTCCTACTGATTGATATGAAGTGTGTTTTATTTTGATAGGTCCTCTGTTTTGGGAAGTTATGGAAAATAAAATCTTTAACACATTTTTAGTCTGCTAAGGACTAATTTTAAAACTCAGTTGTGTTTTTCTGTTGATATAATATATTGTGGGATGATTTACTAAAACAGGAGAGTGCAAAATCAGGCTTCCCATTTTTTTTTTGTCCAAGCTTAAATGAACAAGCTGAAGTTAGAAGCTGATTGGTTTCTAGGCAGAGCTGCACCGGATTTTACACTCTTCAGTGCGGAGAGAAAAGCTGAAAATCACTGCCTTCTATGCAGAGAAAAAAAAGGCAGCCAATATGAGATAAGCCGCTGCAGGACAAGATTGCATACAGCTAATTCATTCTGAGTTTGTCCTTCTCCTTACTGCAGTTAGCAAAATACAATATAATACTGTGTAGAAAAAAATAAATAATTATAATTGGTTGAAAAAAAATGGGTATGTGGGCATTTGCCTCTCCTCCCTATTTGCCCATATATATTAATATTGTCATTTGAACCTGCAAAACAATAAAACTGCCTGGTTTATTAAGCAAAGGAGTGCAAAATGCACTAATAAAATATAAAGTGTGGTAACCCCAAGCATCCAATCAGAATTGAATGTAATGGAGCCACATCAGTCAATGGATTTCTGATTGATTGTGCTATCGATCGTGCTCTTGTTGTTGAAATTGTACCATCATTAGCTTGTCTCCCACAAAAAAGTATTCTTAATTTTTGCTTTGCGAACAGTAATGTGTTTTACCATTGCATAAAATGTAACGTGAGTGGACTAACAATAGTCATTCCATGTGCACTCTACATTATATAGCTGTATACAAGCTTTACAATTGTTAGGCAAATATTTGAATTTGGATCAAAGCACTTAACTCCAATAGTGCCAATAATGTTTCCATGTGTTCTGCAACAAAAAGACATACCGTATGTTTAATTTCTTTACTGCCAGATCAGAACACCAAAGTCTTACAGAGTAACATACCATAGTCCTTCCTAGTACTGAAGATGCCAAAGAGCCCCTACCTCTGTGTGCCTTCACCTACATAGTATAATGGGCTATCAGGGCAGATGGACACACCGCTCATTGTATCTGTCAGTTTTGCTCACCTGTCATTTTTAGTGGCCTTTTAAATCAAGGCCTCACGCATAATAGGCTGCAAATCATCTTACAGAAAAGCCATTCTGAGCAAACACAGGGCGTATCATGTTAAATCCACATTGATTGGAGTGCTAGGATTCAATTCATCAACAGATGCTAACATTGAAGAGAAATCTCTCTACAACTATTGATCATACACAGACTTTGGCAGGGTGATGATGAGATTGTCATTTACAAACAATACCAGGACCGCACTGAATACATAATGTGTAAGTCATATAGTTCACACAGTAGACTCACAAAGATTTCACAGCAAAAAAGACTCTGTGTCATAAAATAACATTTAGGCCTCATGCACACTGAACATTAAAAAAACGTTCTAAAGACATCAGTAGCTTTGCAGTGAGTTCTTCAGCTTTTTTCAGCATTTTGCACTAGCATTTTTGAGCAGTAGCAATTTTTTTTCTATGGACCAAAAATGCCCAAAAAAGTTGGTGAGCCATGTTTAGCCGCATTCAGCCGCGTATTTGTTTTTTTTTTTCCCGTCAATAGATCTAAAACGTCCAAAAATGTTGGTGAGCAGCGTCTAGCCGTGTTTTTGATCATTTTTTACAGCTAAAAAACGTCTCTCAGAACCCTCTGGTCTTGGGGTTTTTTTACAGCTCAAAAACATCCCAGCCAAAAACAGTTGATAACAGCCTATGTGTTCATAAACACATAGGATAACATGATGGAGGATTTATTGACTGTGGGAAAAAAAGTCTGCAGCTAAAAATAGCAGGGTCTAGGGTCTAGGGTGCATGAGGCCTTAAAGAGAAAAACTGAATGATTTACATCAAATATAAACAGAATGTGGTCAGATGCATGGCACCACACCCATTTACTCTACCAGCTCGCTTCTGTGCTTATCTATTATATCTCTAGAGCTCATTTTCATCTCCGTTCAGAGATGTATACAGCAATAAGGACTGTGCCACTCCAACGGTACAAATACTTTTAGAACTACTACTGCTTTTCATGCTGTCACTGCTGCTTACTGCTACTACTGCTCCTAATGCTGTCTGTACTGCTACTGTTACTAATGCTGTGTCTGCTACTATTACTACTACTGCGTCTAATGATGTCTCTACAACTAATACTATCATTACTACTACTTCTAATGCTGTTTCTACTACTACTGCTGCTACCACTGCATATAATGCTCTCTCTACTAGTACTACTACCACTGCATTGAATGGTCTCTCTCTCCTGCTATTACTACTGCTGTGTCTAATACTGTCTCCTCTACTATTACAACTACTGGGTCTAATGTTGCTTTTACAATTTTTACTGTTACTGCTTCTAATGCTGTCTCCACTCCTATTATAGCTATTTTTCTTAATGCTGTTCCTACTACTACTGCTCCTAATGCTGTCTACTTTACTACTACTCTTATTCAGGGCTGGTGCAAGGATTTTTGACACCCTAGGCGAAACCTAATTTTGCCGCCCCCTTGGCTCCACCCCCTTTTTCCTGCCCAGCCTGATCAGCGCCAATGGATTGTAGCCTCATCAGCGCCAATGAATTGCAGCCTCTCCCGCGCCCATCAAATACAGCTTCACCAGCGCCAATCAATACAGCCTTACCTGTGCCCATCATATACAGCTTCACCAGCACCAATCAATACAGCTTCACCTGTACCCACCAAATACAGCTTCATCTGTGCCCATCAAATACAGCCTCACGGGGGGTGGGGGCGGAGGGGGGTATTTGGCAGATCAGTCACTATTTCTATATACATTTGCAAATGGCAGGTGATAATACAATCTCATTATCTCAGTCAGACAGTGTCAGTTTTTACATGAATCAATGCAGAGCAGCCAGTGACAGATCAACAGTGGCCAGGCGCCCCTAGGCGGTAGTGCACCCTAGGCGGCCGCCTACTTCGCCTAGTGGTAGAGCCGGCCCTGCTCTTATTACTACAGCAATTAATGTTGTCTCCACTACTGTTCACAAAGCAATCTCTACTTCTATTACTACTACTGTGTCTATTAACTGTCTCTTCTACTGTTCCTAATACCTTCTCTTCTATCATTACTACTACTGCATCTAATGCTGTCTCTACTACAGCTCCTACTACCATCCTTACCACTATTAACTCTACTGTGTTTATGTTGTTTCTACTACTACTTTTAATACAGTCTCTACAACTAATGCTGTCTTTATTACTGCTCCTAATAAAGGCTATATTACTTTTCCACTACTTCATCTAGTGCCATCCCTACTACTGCTCCTAGTACCTTCTCTACTACTATTACTACTACTGCATCTAACGCTGTCTCTACTTCTACTCCTAATAGAGTCTCTACTACTTTTACTACTACTTTGTCCAGTGCTGTCTCTACTTCTGCTCCTTATAGTGACTCCACTAGCTACTACATCTTGCTAATGCTGTCTCTACTACTAGGTTTAGAACTGCTCCTAATGCCGGTTCCACTGCTATTATTGCTATTGTTTCTCAAGGCTGCACTTGTGCTGTTTTTCTTACTATCCAATAAACTTTATTGGAAGTGGTGCAAGTTCACAAAGTCAGAATGTAGCAAACTCACTCAATGTAGCAACCTCTCCTACTCCTTCGACAAGTCTTCCCCAACAGGGGCTTAGGGGTTGATTTACTAAAACCAGAGAGTGCAAAATCTGGTGCAGTTGTGCTTGGTAGCCAATCAGCTGCTAGCTTCAGCTTCTTCAATTAAGCTTTGACAAAAAAAAAAAAAAAATGGAAACTGATTGGTTTCTGTGCAGAGCTGCACCAGATTTTGCACTCTCCGGTTTTAGTAACCCGGTGGGTTAAACAAAAAAAAACGAACAGCTCCAGTCGGAGGCGTTGTACTAACAATCTGATGTTAGTACAGCAATCTCCCATGCTGAGCTATTGTGTTCTGATAGGGGGGGCGCCCCCCGCCAGAACACTCTGGTCAGCACTATCAGCCATTGGCTGAGAGCGCTGATTGGTAGCTGGTCAGCTGTTGGTTTTTAAGCATGCACGCCCAACAGAAGCCAGCCGCACGGCCTCATACACATAGGCCTAATGTCAGATGGTTTTTATTGAACCGGCCGAGGTTGCCCAACATTCGGCCTGTGTGTAGTAGGCTTTAGGCTGCCTGGAGTAGTAACATCCTTAGTGTGTTTACTGCCTTTAATGCTGTGTCTGCTATTATTACTGTGTCTAATGCTGTCTCTACTACTAGTTCTGCTACTACTTATTATGCTGCCCCTTCTACTGGTAGACTATAGTCACATAGTGCTATGCACAGAAGTAAAACTGCTTATTACATGGAAAACCTCAACCTAATCGAGTTGTTGAAACTTCCTCTTCAAACGGGAAATGGGAAATAAAACAGTAAAATAATCTTGGCCTTAATTGTCGTCTAACAATATGTGGTTTTGCTTACCAACTTCTTTCATAATGGACACATTCAGTATGATTACATTCCATATTATCTATTATTGTATCCCATAGTATTTCAATAAAGGGCACTGATGCAATACTCTCTCATACTGAAATAAGTGATTGCATGTGATTGGATTGTTGTGATGATAGCTTCTCCTCATTTACTAAAACTGGCCATACACTAGAAGATTTCCCACAGGTAGAACAAGAGAAATCATTATAAACTCATAAAACTTAAGGTCTCTGCTCAAGCTCCTGTAACTCCATCCAGTGTTTCCTGCAATGGGGGCTGGCTGGGCAGAAGTCCCTCTAACTTCGCACATACTATGGATATGCATAGAGAAAGGCCCCAAACACTGCACACCTAGCAAAGCCATCAGTTAGCAGGAGAAAGCAGCCTCAGCCAGCTTAATTCAAAGCCATGTCCCCAACGAGCTTCACCCTACCCACAGTGATTAATCCCTGTGGGTGGGGTGAAACACATTGATGCTTGGCTTTGGATGAAGCTGGATGAGGCTGCTTTCCCCTGCTTACTAATTGCTTTGCTAGATGTGCAGTGTTTGGGACTTTTCTCTATGCATATCAAGAGAAATCACCAGATTGCTAAATACGTGGATGAAACTTCAGTGCCGGCTTTTGTATTATGACAGCCAACACCCATCACTGTAAGAATACCCGAACAGTGCCTGTATCTGACCGTATGATAGTATTTCCACCCAGCTCCTTCAGCAAAAATTGATTGAAAAATCAACTTTTGTTGAGCGAGGTGGTGCCAACAGGGCTACCTGCTGAACGAATCTTGGCCGATTGAGGAGGAATCATCCAAAATACAATCCATGTATGGCCAGCTTAATCAGTTAGTCATTCTGGGTGGACGTCATACGAAGTTCTCCTGGAAAGCACTTCATACACACCCCATGGGTAGAGCTATCTGTCACCAGATGTGTCCACCAAACACAGTGGATGACTGATCAGTGTACCGATGTCTGCCGGTACCATGTAACTGCTGTTACCAATCACAGCAGATCCCGTGACAATTGTACAGTACGAATGGCTTTTTATTCATGCCATTCATTCTGTACTATTGTGTTAATCTTTGTGATTGGTCACAGTGATCATATGGTACAGACAGGGTCAATCTCAGCCCATCTGTACCATGTGATTAGCTGTGGCCAATCACAGCTAACCACAATAGTAAACACTGAATGAATCCATTTCACACAGTAAAAATGGCTGCTTATAGCAGTGAAATTCAATGGTATAAGCCAGGGGTGGCGAACAAGTTAGACACAAAGAGCCAAAATTTTAAACTGTGAGAGTCAGAGAGCCACACTCAGGGCCGGTTCACACTGTAGCGAGGCGGAGCAGCGCGATGCGGCGATCCAGGCGATCTCAAAGCGGCTTGCTAGGCGACTTCTATCATAGAAGTCAATGCAAGCCGCCTGAGATCGCCCTAAAAATAGTGCAGGGACCATTTTTCTAATGCGGAGCGAAGCGATTCGCTCCTATTAGAACGGTCCCATTTGCACAGCATTGAGGCAAATTGTCAGGCGATTCAAGTCGCCTGACAATTCGCCTAGATGTGAACGAGCCGCGAAGTCGCGCCGCTCCGCCCCGCTACAGTGTGAACCGGCCCTCACACAGAAGCGGCGCGGCGCGAAGCGGCGCGAATCGGCGCGATGCGGCGCGAAGTGGCGCTCGAGGCGATCTCAAGGCGGCTTGCGAGGAGACTTCTATCATAGAAGTCAATGCAAGCTGCCTGAGATCGCCCTGAGAGAAACATGAAGCTTAGCAAAGAGCCACAGTATATACAAAATATAATAAGAGGCAAAGAGCCGCATTCATTATGGCCGGGAGCCGCATGCCGCGTGTTCGCCACCCCTGGTATAAGCAATCCTAATGTGTAAAACTATTACTCTGGTTACAGTGTGTTGAAAAAATTGTAAAAATAAAGAAAAAAAAAGGAAATTAAACAGTAAAAAGAAAAAATTATTAAAATATTTTTTGTTTTTGTTACACACTAGTCAGGGTCCTGAATCACTGACACACCAGCAATATGATGACACTGTACTGCACTGGTGACAGTATGTAAAAATTTCTTAATTTTCCAAAATATTACAACTTCAAAAAATTCACCATACCTCTTACTAAATACCTTGGACTGTCTAGTTTCCAAAAATGGGTGATTTGGGGGATATTTGTACTGCCCTGGCAAAGATTATTTATTTGCAATGTTTTTAAAAGGAACAAAGAAAAATGCTTTTTTCCCCCAAATTTTTTTTGGTCTTTTTCTCGTTTATTTAGCAAAAAATTAAAAACCCAGTGGCGATTAAAACCACCAAAAGAAAGCTCTATTTGTGTGAAAAAAAAATTATAAAAATTTAGTTTGGATATAGTGTTGCATGACTGCGCAATTGTCTTTCAAAATGCAACAGCGCCGAAAGCTGAAAATTGGCCTGGGCAGGAAGAGGGTGAAAGTGCCCTGTATTGAAGTGGTCAAAGGCTAAATTCACCTTTTGCACCCGTATTTAGGGTGTAACATGTAACATGTTGCAAAAGTCCTCCCTTCTCTCTATGACAGCGTGTAGGAGTTCTGCTCCATCTGCAGAGCTGCATCATTCATTCACTGAGATATGTAACTGAATGAACTACAAGTCCCATCAGCCACCACAGCAGACAACTTGTTGTTATCAATGGACTATGAGTGCTGCAATCAGATTTGCTAAGCGATCTAATGGTTAAATATGACATGTCCCAGGGACAAGATTTTCAGCACACACAGAGTTACATAGTGACATAGTTAGTGAGGTTGAAAAAAGACACAAGTCCATCAAGTCCGACCTTTGTGTGTGCTTTTATGTCAGTATTACATTGTTTATCCCTCAATGTTGTGTTCCCTTAGGTGCCCATCTAATAGCTTTTTGAAATTATCTATACTCCCAGCAGAAACCACTGCTTGTGGAAGAGAATTCCACATCCTCACTTCTCTTACTGTAAAGAACCCTCTACGCAGTTTAAGGTTAAATCGCCTTTCTTCTAGTTTTAATGAATGGCCTCATGTCTTTGTGTGTTCCCTTGCGCTGAATAGTTTTGTCCCTATTGCGGGGTCACCAGTACAGTGTTTGAACATTGAAATCATATCCCCTCTCAAACGTCTCTTCTCCAGAGAGAATAAGTTCAGTGCTTGTAATCTTTCCTCATAACTAAGGTCCTCCAATCCCTTAATTAGCTTTGTTGCCCTTCTCTGAACCCTTTCCAGTTCCAGGACATCCTTCCTGAGGACTGTTGCCCAGAACTGGACGGCATACTCCAGGTATGGCCTCGCCAGAGACTTGTAGAGGGGGAGAATTATTGATCTATCCCTGGAATTTATCCCCTTTTTGATGCATGCCAATATTTTGTTGGCTTTGCTTGCCACAGCTTGGCATTGCATGCCATTGCTGAGCCTGTCCTCTACTAGGACCCCCAGGTCCTTTTCCATCCTATATTCCCCCAGAGGCTCCCCCCTAGTGAGTAGTTTGCTTTCATATTCTTGGTAACCAAATGCATTATTTTACATTTTTCTACATACACTCACCTGTATGTATAAACGTGTGTTTCTTCATGTCTGACTTCTGGTGGAAACGCTTGCCACAGTACTGACAGGGGTACGGCCTTGTATCTGAGTGGATGAGTAAGTGTGTGGAAAGCGTTGATGATCTCTTAAAACTTTTACCGCAGATTTTACAATCAAAGCTTCTCTCCTGCAATTAATTTGATAGAAAAAACAATGAGTATAAACCTGCAGATGATATACATATCGTTCAAGAACAGAATTCACTGATACCCCAGCAGGGCAAAACATATAATTTAATATTTCCCCTGTTTTCTATTTATATGGATTGTGAAATATGCCTTTGTTTAGAAATGCATATAGGCAAGGAATTCAACATGTACCAAAAAAAAAAAAACACTTACAGCTGTATATTAATGCATATATAATGTTCCCACTTTTTGAGGAAACAACATATTTTAGATGTAGTATTTACTTTATTTTTATGACTTTGACTCAAGATCCCTTATTTCAGGCTGGGTAGAAACTACCATATAATTTATTTTTCAAGTATCTTTAGTTTTAAAAAGCTTGTGATTTTTTTTTTTGTATGATTTATGCATGCAGCTGCTGATTATGCTTTATGAATATTATATATATTTAATAATAATTCAATTTTTAATAATTTAAAAATATTCAATAATAATTACAATTCAAAAATCAAAAACACATTCACTATGACACATTCCTTATAGGAAACCTTTCCCAACAAAATTGTGAATTTTAGTAAATGGGGTGAAGCTATGTTTACTTTATCCATCCAATCATGTGCAAGAAAAAACTTTAAAGTGAATACAGATTTGCAATATTTACTTTGGTAAGTGAGCAGTCTCTGTTCCTTTAGTAAATGAACCCAAGAAGGTCATCAAAGAAGCCAGGCAGCTAGAATTTTCAGAGAGAGATGAGCACTGGCTGCTCCTTTATTACACTAATGAAATGTTACATCAACACAGCTGAGAAACGTGCCTTGGGTGTAACTCATCAGGTGCATGTTAATATATTTCTATATGCATCCAACTCATCCATAATTTCAGCTCCTTTTCCACAGTCCTAAAGTGTTATTAAACCCAGGACCATTCACTATATCATTTTAGTAAATATAACGCTAAATACCTTTTCTCATCAGCAGTATATAGCAGTCTTGTGATGTCTATCAGTGTCCAGCCAAGCACTAGTTAAAGCCTGTAGGAGGTGTTTTCAGACTGTCCTATCAGGCTGCAAGACCCCTGACCCTCTGTCTGGACAGTGCTGATTGGCTCTGTGAAGATCACATGCACTCTCCCAAGAAAAAAAAACTCTCTAGTAATACACAACAAACTGAGCATGTACAGCCTGACTCCATAGACTCTGTGTTATCAGGAAATTATCAGGGGACTGTAGAAGGAGAGGAGGCTCAGATAGGACATGATCAAACAGCCTTTTTACACAATGCAGAGGATTAACCCCTTAGGTTCCATAGTGAGTATAGCAAGCATGCTTTGCTGCATATATAGAATGATTTCACTGTTGTGGGTTTAGTAATATTTTAAAGCAAACCTCTGCTTTTCCCATCGCAGGGTAGACCAGAGGGTTTGCCTACCCGACCCCCCTTCTTTCCAACAGTATATACTTACCTTTTCTTCACTACCCTCCCAATTTGTTTAGCTACCATGAGCAGAAAACAAAACATTCCATACTTCTAAGTATGGAGAAGCATGTGACTCACTCCATGTGACAGTGCTGGGCCAATCACCAAACACCCTCACTGTTACATGGCTTCTTCTGCTTATGGCTGCTGAATAGGGCAC
The DNA here is from genome assembly GCA_018402905.1 of Glandirana rugosa. Taxonomy (NCBI): domain Eukaryota; kingdom Metazoa; phylum Chordata; class Amphibia; order Anura; family Ranidae; genus Glandirana; species Glandirana rugosa. The sequence continues at coordinate 5,814,255 of BLSH010277625.1, forward strand.
TTCAGGAGTGAAGAAAAGGTGGGTATGTGCCACTGGGCAGGATGGAGAGGAAGATTAAAGAGAGCCTCTTACTTTTGCCAAATAAAGGTTCACTTTGAGCACATTTGCGCATTGTTCTTTCTTCTTACCTGAGAATGGACAGCCTTATGTTGCTCTAAGCTGACAGCATGGCCAAATGTCTTTCCACACATTTCGCATGCAAATGGTCTTGTCCCACTGTGTGATCTGCGTACATGAACCTCCAATCCATGAGGTGTGGAGAACACCTATGAGGAAATAATAAGACATGGGGGATGATTAAATATATTATTATTATTATACAGGATTTATATAGAGCCAACAGTTTGTGCAGCGCTTTACAATATAAAGGGAGACAATACAGCAACAATACGGTTCAATACAAAAGGGTTAGGGGGGTCCTGCTCCTGCGAGCCTACAATATAATAGGGAGAGGCTGGTGAAACAAAAGGTAGTAACTGTGAGGGATGAACTGATGAGTGAAGTAGAAGATTTGTCTGTTGAATGCAGGATAGGCCTCCCTGAAGAGATGAGTTTCAGGGATCGTCATACAAATGGAGTAGGAGATAACCAGACAGATTGGGGTAGTGAGTTCTAGAGAATGGGAGAGGCTCTGGAAAGTCCTGGAGATGAGCATGGGTGGAGGAAACAAGGGAGCTGGAGAGCAGGAGGTCTTGGAAGGAGCAGATAGGACAATTTGGGTGATATTTAGAGACAAGATTGGTGATGTAACTCAAGGCAGAGTTGTAAATGGCTTTGTATATTATTGTTAGTGTTTTGAATTTTATTAGTTGGACAATGGGAAGCCAGTGGGGGGATTGGCAGAGAGGGGTGGTGGACACCGAATGGTTGATAAGGTGAATGAATGTGGCAACAGCATTCATAATAGGTTTAGGTGATAGCTTGTGGAGAGGTAGGCCAATGAGGAGGGAGTTACAATAGTCAAGGTGAGAGATAACAAGGGAGTGGTTTCAAGGGTTAGAAAGGGGCGTATTATCAAGATGTTACGGAGGTGAAGTCTACAAGATTTGGACAGCGATTGGATTTGGGGCTGATATATAAACCATTACTAATAGTTAAAATGGTTATATAAACCATTGCTAATGCAAAGTATGTGGTGAGAACTATAGAAAGACATAATAAATTAATATTGTGAGTCATGTCCAATTTGAATCTATTTATTAGTACAAAAGTCAAGTAAAGGTAAAACAGTTTTGTTGTATAATACTTTAGGCACTGTTATTGTGTTCATACCTTACTACACTTAAGACATTTGTAGGAGCCGGTGTTAAGTAGCAGTCGTGTACACAGCAGATCAGACTCCACCTTGATGCCTTGTGTCTTTTCTCCATATAACGCAGTGGCAGAACAGGACTCCCCATAGTGAGACACTCCCTGTGCATAGTCCCCATACAGCCTATGGACACCCCTTTCTGAATTGTACAGAGGTGAGGGATGAGTTGGAGGGTCCCTGTCTCCATAGAGTCCTAGGGATGAACTTCTCTCGAGTCCTGATGGCCTGTAGTTCTGCACCAATTGTCGTAGTTCAGAGCCAACCAAACTGCCCCATGTATAAGACTTGAAGGGTGGAGGAAAAGGTGGAGAATCTTCCAGAGATGGGCAGGCTGACTTTTCTGAGGCTGAGGAGAGAACAGAAGCAGATTTAGATTAGGAAATAGACATCTGACATGTATGTACAGTGAAAAACCTTCAAATAAAAGCTCATTAAGTGGTTATATTAAAAATGTAAAAATAAAAAAGTATTTAAGCTATTCTAACATAACTTAGCTTGGTGATCGGTCATAATGGGACAAAGCACGCCATAGGTACAGTATCAATATACTGCGTATACATCAAAAGGTCACTGGGGTTGATTTACTAAAGGAATAATAGACTGAGCATGTTTACTTTATGAAATGAATGTTCAGCTAAATTACAGTTCAATCACGTGCAAGCAAAAATCCTGTTTTTACATTGCCTTTGCACATGATTATGCATTCCAGGTGAATACAGCTTCACTTTATTTGCTAAGCTAAGTGAACATTCACTTTGCTAAGTGAAGAGCCTTCACTGCTTTAGTAAATCAACCATTATTTCTTTTACGCACCCAGCATAAGGGCTCATTTGTACCAGATCTATTTTACATTTTACTGGATTTTGCAGTGCAAGCAAAATACATGGACATCAGAAAATTAATTGTTTCACCACTGCATTGCCTCACTCTCCTAAACCGCACAGGTTTAGGAGATATTCATTTTACCTACAAGTAAGCCTTATTATAGGCTTACCTGTAGGTAAAATTCACTTTTGGGGGTAGACAACCGCTTTAAACACAATAAAATTATGTGGATATTTACTTCAATTATCCAATCATTTATTTTCACATGATTGGGTAATTGAATTGATGAACAATTTATTGTGCAAACCTTTTCTCCTTTGCAGCCTCAATATGTGAATGATGTCTAATAGTTACATAATTTGTAAAAAAAAAAACAGAAAAAAAATGCCCATATGCATGGCCAGCTTAACGCAAATTCCATATGTAATGCTGAATGTGTGGAAAAGATAAAAAAGAAATTGTGTAACAGCAATCACTTTTAGTTTTTATTCATGTTGCCAGTAATCAGCAGAGAACAATCAGAGATTTCCACCCTCTTTAAATTTCCAGATATTCAGACTGCTCTATTTTAGATGCTGTAGATAATCATTCACAATGACTGCGCCATAGAGTGAGAATTGCACTGAAATATTAAATTTAGAGCCTATTATCTAATTAGTGATTCGCTGCATGCCAAGGTACACATATCCTGGAGTCAGCTAGAGCAGAAGAAAAAGCGTAATAATACTAATGTATATGGTGAAACATGTATATTACAGAACTTATATATGAAAGTAACAAAAACTGAAGTTGGGAAAATCTTTATTCCAACTGTACAAAACAAATTTTTAGCAAAGGAAATCTGTGGTTCATTCCAAACACCCAATCTGTGATATTAAAAGTGCAAACATTTCCTATCTAAGCCAGTTTAAACCAGACTCCAATCAGTTATGCATAATATATAAAGCAATAAAGACAGAGAGGAAACATGTACTATTTGGAAATAAAGGAAACCCAGTATGTCAGGATTTAATGGATCCAAATCACTCATGAAGCCATTATATAAACATTCAGCTCTGAATAATATGGCAAATGATAATTCAAGGTGACTTGGTTAATAATAAAATAATGTTTATTTATTTTACTATGGATATGATGCATATTAATTTTAGAGAAATAATCATTTTAGCTTTACAGTAATGATCCAGTAATGCTACAAATAATTGATATTTTTTTCGGAGTATAAACACCAATGTTATATTTTTTAGAAAGATTCTATACATAAATTACATATTTAAAATGTCCCTGAGATATATGAGGCTGAGATCACACAGCCACAACCAATAATGCATTGAAATGCCATTGAATATTTTCTATAACATGCCTGTCCTAGCATTTTCACAATGGGATTGATTTTAGGGAGGAGAAAATGTTCAATCAGGTTATGTGTTCAAAATCTGTTTTTGTAATTTTCCTGTACATGATTGGTTAGTCAAAATGAATATAGCTTTACTTTTTTTTTTCCTCCAAGGGAAGTGAATATTCCGTTTGCTAATGAAATGGATCCAATATGTTACTTTGTAACAAAATCCTCAAAAAAATTAAAAACAATCAACAAAAGAGACAGCACTACACCTCCTATTGGATGTGGCCATAAGTATGCAGAAAGAAATATTAAATTTAAATAATTGTATACATTTTAATTTAAAATTAATTTAAATGATTTAAAATAAAAAAAAATACAAATATAAGATTACATTTCTATGACATAAAAAAGGGATCCTAATCAGCCTTCCTTTTGCTGGGAGGAACTGAGAGTTCTAAAGTAAGAGGAAAGACCTTTGCTTAAAATGCTACAGAAAAATGAAATCCTCTGATTTCTTCTGTTGATACAAATGATAAATCTGAGTGCATCTTTTTACTAAAGCATTCTTGCTTTCCTCCTCTGTTCTTTATTGTGATGGTTAAAATATATAGGCACTGGAAAAATGGCTATACATAAGCAATCATTGATAATATATTAAAAAGGCAAATTACCCAAATAATAATAGTGTTTTTGAGTGAAACAATGTATTCTTTCCCCAAGTAAATGTTGTATTTATTTATTTATGTATTTCCTTGCACATTATATATAACTGATGAATTCCATGTTTCCATTTTCATTCAATAGCTGGGTCACAGCACATTTTTTTGTTGATTAGATATTTTCTAGCAACTGATGCCAGTAGTGTTTTGCTCCTTTTAAGTGCCCATAATTGAGAGGTAACTATGTTTGGTCACCATGACATTGCCAAGTTATATTAACAAGCCTCATTATTTAGGAAAAAAACCTCTGCCAACATTTATATTTTTATACAGCATTTAATTTTAGGTTGATGTTTTGGAGCTTGATGCCTGAATAACTAGATACTGTCAGCATTTTACTGCAGTATTTTTTCCCTTCTACAACTTTTTTTTTACCGAAATGTAAAAAAAAAAAAAATGAAAATAGTATTCAGAATTTCTTTCGTCATGTAAAAAATGTAATATGAGCAGTCTTTACATAGAAACTACCTGTTCTGCACCATACTCTTTATCAGCTATTTTGTAACAAGTCCAAGCAATCAAAGCACTTGCAACTTTATTTAGAGGAAATACTCACTCTTTACATCACAATTCAATCAACCATATTTTCTGCACCCAAATGTCTAAAGCACTACCCTATTTTTGCTGTATTTTTTTACTTTTTTGTTTTAAGTTATTAGAGTATTTTAAGAAAACAGACATATCAAATGGAAAGAATCTTCATATCTTTGAAGATTACCCAGTTTTGGTATGTTAGCCAAATATTGCCCAATTTTGTAAGAAAGTGGAACTAAAATGATGTAAAAAGAAAAGGGAAATGATAATGAGGGTGTTTACATAGAATTACTAACATGCCAATAATATGGACAATTTATGTTACACTAATACAATGTATTAGTATCATTAATGTATCTATTATCAACAATCTATCTACACACACTTCAGTTTAGTATATAATTACTACTTATTTAAATATAGCAAATTGCTATCCAGAAATAACAAGCCACCAGTGAATCCAGAGGACATGCTGGGACTTGTATTCCTGCAGCCAGGGGAAAGTGATGTTGGGGCTAAACTGTCCCTATAATTACATTATCCCCGATGTTAAAGCCATTTAACAGGAAATCAAGAAATGTGTTTAATTGCACCGATGACTCCATACTTGTCAGTGATATGATAACCTAGCAGAGCAATGTGTCTCTTATAGGCAGACAGACATACAGATGTCCTGTGTCAGTACTATGGAAGAAGAAATGATACAACATTACTGCCTGTCTTGTCTGATTACCAGCTCCATAGATTACATAGACCCTACCGATCCTTATACCTGCTAGCAGTATCATAAGCTTCTCTACTATTGTCATATAATGGCGATACAATAATGGGCTCCGTCAATTGTTAGTTGCACTACAAATACAATTTCGTTACAAACTCCAGGTCTTGCACGGTTTTCTACATTCATCTCTAATAAATATGACATTTTTATGTTTTATACTATATATAGGCAATCGATATGTATTATGCTTCTATATCATAGGACATCCATATGTATTATGCTTCTATATCATAGAACATCCATATGTATTATGCTTCTATACCATAGGACATCCATATGTATTATGCTTCTATAACATAGGACATCCATATGTATTATGCTTCTATAGGACATCCATATGTATTATGCTTCTATACCATAGGACATCCATATGTATTATGCTTCTATAGGACATCCATATGTATTATGCTTCTATCTCATTGGACATCCATATGTATTATGCTTCTATACCATAGGACATCCATATGTATTATGCTTCTATAACATAGGACATCCATATGTATTATGCTTCTATACCATAGGACATCCATATGTATTATGCTTCTATAGGACATCCATATGTATTATGCTTCTATACCATAGGACATCCATATGTATTATGCTTCTATAGGACATCCATATGTATTATGCTTCTATCTCATTGGACATCCATATGTATTATGCTTCTATACCATAGGACATCCATATGTATTATGCTTCTATCTCATTGGACATCCATGTGTAGTATGCTTCTATACCATAGGACATCCATATGTATTATGCTTCTATACCATAGGACATCCATATGTATTATGCTTCTATACCATAGGACATCCATATGTATTATGCTTCTATACCATAGGACATCCATATGTATTATGCTTCTATACCATTGGACATCCATATGTATTATGCTTCTATACCACAGGACATCCATATGTATTATGCTTCTATACCATAGGACATCCATATGTATTATGCTTCTATACCACAGGACATCCATATGTATTATGCTTCTATAGGACATCCATATGTATTATGCTTCTATAGGACATCCATATGTATTATGCTTCCATAGGACATCCATAGTAAGCTTCTATACCATAGGACATTCGCATCTATTATGCTTCTATACCATAGGACATCCATATGTATTATGCTTGAATAACATAGGACATCCATAGTAAGCTTCTATAACATAGGACATCCATATGTATTATGCTTCTACAACACATCCATAGCTGGTATGCTTCTACATAGGACATCCATATGCATTATGTTTTTATAACAAAGGACAGCCATCTGTATTATGCTTCTATACCATAACATAGTACATGCATACGTTTTTTGCTTCTATGCTATAACACAAGACATCCAAATGTGTTCTATGCCTCTATAGCAAGACAGACACCTGTATCATGCTAACATAGGACATCCATATGTATTATGCTCCTGTGCTATGACATAGGTCAGCTATAAGTATTATGTTTCTATAACATAGGGCAGACACCGTGTTATGCTTTATACTATAACATTGGACATCCATCTGTATTATACTTCTTACATCCATATGTATTAAACGTCCATACCATAACATAGTACATCATCTGTATAATCTGCATGCTTCTGAATTAACACAAGACATCCATTCTGCCTCTACACTGTAACATAGACATCCATCATTTGTTGCATAAGCTGCAGACCATAGAGCAAAGATCACCACTGAAAGGTTATACATCAATTATTTGATCAGCATTGTGCATTATTACTATAAAATAATACCCCCCCCCCCCCCCATACCTGCCATCCTACATGGGTGTCCTGCAATACACCATACAGTATATAAATATCAGATGGAGGTTTGGGGGACATTTGGACACCCCACATCCTAGAAATCTTTTACTCCAAGCTCTATGTTTGGGAAAATAAACCAAAAAGGGGAACTAAATACAAACATTAAAGGAAGCCAAAAAAATGCAAATATCCTCACCCCCCAGGCAACTGCCTTGTTTGCATAGGTAGTAAACACATCACTGGCTATGGGTTCTATTTTGGAGATAAGAGCTACAAATCTGACTTTACAGCGACCTAAATATCCTTTATTTGCATTTCAGCTAAAGATAAAAATCCGTTCTCCTGCATGAATGCAATGGGGTTGATTATAGGTGTGGAGGTAAAATGGGTGTTAGTAATTCGGGTGAGTTTGCCACACTCTGATGACCCAATCACCAATAAAGGTATTAAAAACAACAGGATTTTGCCTAGCACATGAGAGATGTAGGCGAACATAACTTCGCCTTATGTACTAAGCTCAGTGAGCAATCTTCTCCATTAGTAAATTCACCCACTGAACAAATGCCACATCTTTTTTTAATGGATCAATGAAATGTTTATGATTTGTATTGCAGTCTGTATGCGGTTAGGGGGTATATTAACCCTTTAATTATCCATAGTCCGATGCATGTTGACCTAGACCTCAGCATGTGTGTGTTTGTCTTTTTGGGATCTGGAGATGCCAGCAGGGAGGCTCGGTGTGATAAGGGTGGTGTAAAGGCAGCTCTTTTTATCAGGGTTATTTATTCTGTGTCTGGGACACCTGTCTGCTGTGTGTGGCTGGGGCAGGATGTCCCCTACCCCCAGTGTGCCAGCCATTACCTGGAGAGGCGGACGGGGAAGGGGGTCTCCAAAAGTCATCCACTTCTGACGCAGTTGTGTCGCACACACTGCTCTCGCAGCTAGGGGGCGATACATCGGACGACGCGTCCCCAACTTCACCTAGGTGGGATGACACGGGGGAAACGTTCCCTTCACTCTCAGGAACCACCTTACTCTCTGAAATGCAAAAGAATCCAATTAGGGGAAGAGGTTTTTTTAATATACATATTTTATTATTAATAATAATAATCATCATCATAACAATAATAATCATATATATAGGACATCCATATGTATTATGCTTCTATATCATAGGACATCCATATGTATTATGCTTCTATAGGACATCCATATGTATTATGCTTCTATACCATTGGACATCCATATGTATTATGCTTCTATACCATAGGACATCCATATGTATTATGCTTCTATAGGACATCCATATGTATTATGCTTCTATAGGACATCCATATGTATTATGCTTCTATAACATAGGACATCCATATGTATTATGCTTCTATACCATTGGACATCCATATGTATTATGCTTCTATACCATTGGACATCCATATGTATTATGCTTCTATACCATTGGACATCCATATGTATTATGCTTCTATACTATTGGACATCCATATGTATTATGCTTCTATACCATTGGACATCCATATGTATTATGCTTCTATACTATTGGGTT